>JAOTRH010195798.1:0-11447 GCA_034768845.1 Heliamphora exappendiculata
ACTAAAAATAACAATAAAAATAAAAAGACAAAAAAAAATATCTCAGATAAAACATTTCATTATACTCGTTTGTACTAATTTTAAAATATTTCACTATAAAAATTAAAATTTTTTTTATCAAAATTAATATTTTTTTATTAAAATTAAAAACTTAAAAATAAAAATAAAAATAAATTAAATTTTATGTTTTTATTTTACTTATTTTTATATTTAGTAATTTTTTATTTTTAAATTAAAAATTTTTAAATAAAATTTTATAATTAAAAAAAATAAAAAATAAAAAAAACATGAGGTGTAAGTGTGAAAACAAAAAAAATATATAATGTTAGTGTGAAAATATTATTTTTTTGTTAAAAAATTAACAAAAAAAACTTTTAAATTTAAATATTATAAAAATAAAAAAATAAAAAAACACAATAATATTTTAAAAAATAAAAAAAATAACAGTAATATAATTTTTAAATATAAGAGTATAAGTATAATTTATCCTAAAAATTACTAACACTAATTTTAGTAAAGACTCCATGTATACTTTCATATACTTTCACGTGGATGGGACAGCTAATATCAACCAATCATATCGTAAAGGAAAAATTGCATCTAGATTGAAAATTATATTCTCACTTTGTGCGAATCTTGGAACTCTTTTCAAGAGATTCACAGTTTTCTCTCCCTCTCGTTCGTACATTTCTGGCTTTTTTTGGTTTCCGTTTTAAAGTGGAGTTTAAAGTCTTTTAGATTAGAGTTTTAAAAGGCATCTTCTCATCTCATCGTTGGACAACCCGTTTGAGATAATTGTTTATTTAATTATTTTGTTTTTATTATTTTTATTTTTAGTAATTTTTTTATTATATAATCTAATTATTATATACTTTTTTATTTTTGTCATTAAAATAAGTTGAAAAAATAATTTTTTTAATCAAAATATAATTTTTTAACATATTAACTCATTGTATTTTGATTTAAAATCAATTTAAACTAAATAAATTTTTAATCTTTAAGTCAATCCTAAAATTCACTATATATTTTTTTTGCTTATTAAAAAATTAAAATAACTTAAAACAAAATATCGTAACTTTAAATTAAATTATCAAAAAAATACTTAATTTTATTTTTTAGTGATTTTCTTTTGTGCCTGTAATAAAAAGTAAGATAAATCTCGAATTTGTTTTTTTTGCCCCATTATTTCTTGCACCGTTCTTGATTATAATTATCAAATACATATTACATATAATTTTTATAAAAAAAATATTTTTCTATTATCCTTATTTTTATTTTTTCACTTAAACTTTTAATTTGTATGTACAATTATTTATTAAATATTATTTCCCGAAAAAGCTTAGAGACACCTCATTTGTGTATCTCAAGTTTTGGTGAATAGGCACAAATGTAGTCGGTCTCTCAGATCAATTATTAGTGTGGGCGGAACGTACCAAGCTTGTGTCTAGAAAGTAAAAATATGAGGTGCAAAAATAATACACACACACACATATATATATATATATATATATTTATTTATTTATTTATTTATTGTGTGTTTGTCACACTTTAAATTATAACTTTTAGTTTATAATTTTACGTAATAAAAAAAAAGTCCTAACAAGTTTTCTGCATATATTTTTAAATTTAAATCAACAAAAAAGAAAATTACTATTTTTCAGTTATAATCAATAAAATTATAATTTTAACTACAACAAACATTCCTTGGCGTATTATTGTTATTTCTCTTCTTTGATATTTGTTTCTCAACCTTTCTAATATCACATTTTTCTAAAATGAATAAGTATTATCGTCTATTTTTTTAATATTCGACGACCATATTTATGTGTAATAACTAATGTCTCTTTATGTGTAGTTACTCTCTAAAATTAGAAATGTATAATGCCAATGTATTAACTAAACACATTATAGTAGGATTACACAAAGAATCGACTCTTATCTTTTTACCTTAGTTATGGACGAATTGACTAAACATATTTAGAATAGGAGTGGGGTTAACGTTAACCTAGAAATGTAAAGAAAATTTTAGAATCAAAAGAATTTCGAATAAGTAAAAATAAAACAGAATATATGAAATATAATTTTAACAGTAATATGAGTATAAATGGTGAAAAAATAAACATTCAAAACCAACGGATACTTAAAAGTAGATATTTGCATTATCTAAATTTGATTATTAACACAGATGGAGAGGTTTCAAATAATGTATCCCATAGAATCAAAATTGGTTGGCTCAAGTACATGAGTGCTTTTGGAGTTTTATGTGATTGACGAATACTTACAAGATTAAAAATAAAATTTTATAGAATAGCTATTAGACTAACAATTTTATATGTGACAGAATGTATGACTGTTAAAAAAGATCACATAAATAAGATAAATATTGTAAAAATGAGAATGTTAAGGTGGATGTGTGGTAAGGCTAAAAAAATAAAATTAAAAATAAAAAAATTCATGGAATAGTAGGGGTTGCACTAATTAAGAATAAATTGAGAAAAATAAATTAAGTTAGTTTGAATGCATACAACATAGATTAGTCGATACAGTAATTAAAAAAAACGACAAGATCATGAGTAATTAATGAAACCTCTAGGGGAAAAGGTAGATCCAAATTAACATGAAATGCCGTATTAAGAATAGACATGAACTTACTAAAATTAACGAAAGATATATAACTCTTAATAGTGTATAATGATGTAAAAAAATTTATATATAATCTTCAATTAATTAGAACAAATACTTAAATTAATTGGGTTTGATTTGATATTACCCTAATATACCTAGGAAATGTGTAGGGATTTGAACAGAAATCCCCAAACGCGAATGGAAGCAAAATCACGCACAAAAAATCAAAAAATAAATAACACTGAGAATTTACGTGGTTCGGCCCATACCGGCCTACATCTACAAGCGAGAGAGAAAAATATTTCACTATGACGAATGTGAAAGAGTACAAAATCCAACTCCCTTCTCTCTACCAACTAACATCTCAGTTTTCTCACACACAATATGAGACCCTAACTATCCTATTTATAGGAGACTACCAAAACAGAAGCTGCTCAAACGACAATAGGATAGCTGCTAAATCAACAATAGAAAAATTGCTAAATAAACAATAGGACAGCTGCTAAATAAACTTAACTGCTAAATCTGATATTGAGATTCGAGTCAATCCCAACAATCTCCACCTTGGCTCGAATCTTTCAGCCATCTTGAAGAACTGTCGGCAATCCTCGACCCGTACGTCTTTTTCCTTTTAATCTGCCTGTAGTCTTCTGGAAAGACGAACGATCTCCACCTTGACTTGAATTCTTCAAATCACCCAGAAGATAATCAGTATCGCTGTCGATTCTGCTGTCGTCGTCGATCTGCCACACTCAAACAGCATGGCCCACACCTCTATACCGAGGTACCCGCACCCCAACCCGGGTGCCCCACAAAGGTCACTACTTTATAGAAGAACATGGCCACATCTCTCCCTCTTTGTGCATACAACCAGAGAGATCACCGCCACTAACCAAATTAAGAGCAAATGAGACTTGCTTCTGTCGAGGTGTACACATGTTCATCACGCTTGTCGATTTAGTGTCGTTGCCCGGAGCTTTTCTATGAACATCCAACAAGTATTGTTCTTGCATCTTATCGGCATCCTGCACGCAATCTGATTTGGTCACTTGCGCACTTGTACTACCTCGTCGCTTCCGTGTACCCCTGCGCCTATTCTGTGTGCTTTTCTGTAACTATTGTTCACTCTGTTCACCCTTACACTCTTTGCGTGTACGTCGTCTACCTGTACTAATCATCTGATGTTTGGCAGTAGCTCTACCTGTCACAACATTCCTTACGAGCCTGTATAGGTTGTCAATCATCTGTCCATGCGGTACATAACTGTTTTTCTTTGAAACCTAAAGAACTCCACCTCTAGATGAGAACCCGCAACCTCTCGAATCTAGCATCCCTAGAGAAATTAAGTTCTTTCTTAGATGCAGCACATGTCTAACCCCAGTTAAGATCAAAACGGTCCCATCAAGCCTAAAAATCGCACTGTCCCTATACCGACAAATCTGATCATTGCATTGTTAGCCATCTTGACAGTACTCCCATCGCATGCCTGATACGTATCAAAATACTCTCTAACTGCACACATGTGGAATAAACATCCAGAATCTAATATCCAATATGATTTGCTCATACCTGAAGTAACTGTGAGCACCTTTGATTTTTCATAATCGGAGCCCTTTGTAACTGCTGTCTCTTATGATTGTTCTTTTTCCTTGTCTGCCTTGTAGTTCAGACAATTCCTCTTCAGATGGCCTTCCTTGTCACAATAGTTGCACTTTCCTTTGTAACCTCTCGATTTGGAACGACCATTCTTCTTGGACCCATCTTGCTTCGCTGTAGCCCTGCCTCTGACTTTTCCACTGTCTGATGCAACCATGATGCCCTCTCCCTGTGATCTAACACTCTCCCTCTTCTTCAACATCTCATGAGATATGAGAGCAGCAACAATCTCATCCAACCCAAGAGTATCCTTCCCAAACATCAGTATAGTCCTCAGATGCTCATATGATGAAGGCAATGAAACCAACAAAAGAATTACTTTATCCTCATCTTCGATCTTCGCGTCGATAGAATCTAATTCCATCAGTATCCTGTTGAATTCGTCCAAGTGCTTTATAAAGTTCGCTTCCGCTGTCATCTGAAGTGCATATAGTTCTTTCTTTAAAGACAACCGATTAGTAAATATTTTAGACTTATACCTGCTCTCCAACTTAGCCCAGAGTTTCGCCGGATCGCTTTCGTTGATGACTTCCTGATGAGTACTGTTACCGAGATACAACTGAATCGTGCTATTCGCCAAGTCCCGCATCTCCTCCCACTCTACATTCTTCATCATTTCTGGTTTCTTTGACTTATTCCTGAGAGCCTTAATCAGTCATTCACGCGTCAAAATATTTTTCACCATTTACTGCCATAAAGTGAAGACGTTGTGGCCGTTAAAAGGTTCACTAACGAAATTCGAACTTTTTAACGCCATTAGATTTGTCTGACAATCTTCACAAACTGAAGTCGTCGCAATAACAGATATGTATAATCTTTGTCCCACGCAGGCCAAATCAAATCTAATTGTACGCGATTGCTTCTGATTATACGCGATCACACCCGATCAATCCCAATCTAAGCTGATCTGTCCAATCCAAATAAACGGTGCAAAAATTAAAAAATCTGACCGTACCGATAAATCTGCAGTGCCCAAAAGACTTATGAGACGCCCCCCCTAAATTATTTTATTATATATACGAGCCGATATAATAAAAAAAATTTAAATAATTAATTTCGTGCACCAGTCACACTGGATAATTACCTTAGAATATCTCAACAATTAATTTGCTCTAACCTAAGAAGCGGTACGTAAACAATACAAATCTTACCCAACAGTGCGTGAATAATAAAATTCTACCACATTGAATAAAAACCCAAAGGCAATTATGGAACCAGTGAAATCAATTTTAGAATCTCACTCAATTGATTTCTATGCACAAACAAGTCCTACCAAAACCAACTGTTGCTCTATTTAGAAGAAAATTAAAAGGCAGTCACTGTTGCTGCCGTTTTAAAAAACCACCAATGCAAAGAGCTGTGCACGCCAGCGCTGCTTCACTCAAACCTAGATTTTGCAAAACTTTTTTTTTGTGCGAACGAAAGCAAAACTACGCACAAAAAATTAAAAAATAAATAACACTGAGGATTTACGTGGTTCGGCCCACATCGGCCTACGTCCACGAGCGAGAGAGAAAAATATTTCGTTATGACGAATGTGAAATAGTACAAAACCCAATTCCCTTCTCTCTACCAGCTAGCCTATCAATTTTATCGCACATAATATGAGACTCTAGCTATCCTATTTATAGGAGACTACTAAAGTAGAAGCTGCTAAAATAACAATAGGACAACTGCTAAATAAACAATAGGAAAGCTACTAAATAAACAATAGGATAGCTGTTAAATAAACCTAACTGCTAAATCTGATATTGAGATTCGAGTCAATCCCAACAAAATGTTCATTACATTTTGAAAGAAGCGGATCATTTAGGATCCATACCCCAACCAAGAATGGGCCCATCCCACATCATCGTATTTCAGCAAACCTTTTCTTCCATCCATATTTTCACATGTAAAGAGCCAAAAAAATAGAAAAAGAGGCTTTAGTGCTTGCTGGAATCACTTATATTTTTGTATATTTAAAAAAACAAAAACTAAATCAAACTAAAGGTCTTTTTCTAAGCTTTTCTCTATCTCTTACTCTGTTCAACAACTGCATCGGAATATGAACACAAAATTAAGGCCATGTTTGATGTCTATTATAAGTTTAGGAATTGACTTATTAGTCATGTGAGGCACTTAATATCATGTTTGGTTTAAATAATTTGGGCCAGATTCATAGTCCAAGTGGAAATTAAAATCTCCAAAAGTGGAGGATTAACGAATCCACCAAAACCTAAGTTTTTTTTTTTATAACATCCTTTTCTTTCATTAATAAAAGAAGAGTACAACAGTTAAACTACAAAGGGTCGGAGAAAAAATAAATTGGCACTGAGGGTGTACAAATCAGCGGCCTCAAAGCCCAGCTCAAGTAAGCAGGACTTAAGTCCCAACCAAAAGGCCAGCCCATTATGCGACTGGCCCAGGATGAGCTCGGGCCATCCCATAGAGGGGGGCAACCCACATTAAAGAAGATCCACCACGGCCTTAAGAAAAGGGATAGCTCGAAAAGATCCTATCCCTGAGACAATTTGTTCGGGTGCACATGATCCAACATCTTAGAACAATTAGAATTGCTCCAAGATAAGGCAAAATCCCTAAGGGATAAGAGGTAGAGTCCAAACAGGACTCAACCCCCCTGATTTTTAACCCCTATATAAAGGAAAGCACTCTTAACCCACAAGTACACAATCTTAAGCCTAATTTTTGATTAAAAATCTCTCAGAGAGAAATCTAACTTGAACGTTGGAGTGCTTCCCGGTCAAACCAGGTCAGAAAGCACTAACGGTGTTTCTTGTCTTGCAGGAGTTCGGCAACGGTGAGAGGAGCTTCTAGTCAGTTCGGAAACAAAAAGTTCAGATCATATTCTGTTCAAGGTCATCATATTTGAACCGACTTATTCGGTTCTGATTGTATCAACCAGCTTTCAAGTTTGCAACACGTACAGGCACAATGGCCTTTTACAATTTTTTAATGGGCCAAAAGGCCTCTAAATTCTACGAAAACACAAAATGTTGCACTTGTCGACGACGTCCACTAGAGAAGAAGCAATCTTTACCCTACTTCCCTACATATCTGACCGAAAAACACCCCAAACTCCTATTGTGAAGAGAGAAAAAACCTATACCATCGACGGAAAGACAACTTCCATACATGTGAAAGGTGCGAAGAATACCAAACATACATGAAAAACAAAGAAAAAGAAAAAGAAAACAAGAGAGACAGATCACAACATAACAAAAATATAAAAAGAAAACGAGCAAGATACCCACCCAAACGAGAGGATGAACCACCAAAGAGCATATCTATTCAACCTACGGAGCTTATTTGGTCGGAGTAGCCCTCTTGGAATAGATCTAGCCAGAAAATCACGTGTATATCAAATTTAGACGCCATAGCACCCCGTCGGAGCATATATGCCCAACATACGCACAAAAAGTATAATTTATTAATATACTGGGAAAATCACGAGAGAGATGGGGTTGAGATGGTGGAAGGAGGGCTAGTTCCTCTTTTTCCTGCTGACCAAATTTACTGATAAAAAAGAACGTAGAGATAAAAGAAGAAAACTGTAATGCATGCAACATTAACGTTGCAAAGTAAATGACCACTTTATCCAATGTTAAATATAAATGCTACCTTAGTCAAAAGTTAAAAATAAATAAACTTAATTGGCATATGTTATTGTTAAAAAATCACAAATAGTAAAAATGCTATATTTTAATTTTTATTTATGATTTGTTACGATTACTTTGATCATAATTGCAAATAGATACAATTCTATTCTCTCTTTCGTGTGTGTGTGTATATTTTATCATATTTCATGATTTAGCTATATAAGGGTAAAAACAAGAATGCATAAATTTGATCCCATTCATTTATTCCAAAACAAACTTCTTATCTTCCAATCCATGATTTAATCTCTTTTCAAACAAACATGGGAAATGATTAGCCTCTTCATTGGTAATCTCCCCCTTTTTTAATTCCACATTTTGTTTCATCTTATTGCTAATTCTGCTGAAACTACATTGGTTTTCAAACCAGGTCTAATATCATATTTAATGTGTTAGACATAATTAGATAAGATAAGAAAAATAAATAATACGTAAGTCTCACATATTTATTTCAATATCGTGACCTATGAATGAGATTATGTATACCTTGATTTTATTTTATATCATACTTAGCTAAATTTGAATAAAAAATAAAATAAGAGTTAAAGAATCATTATTAACCGTTGAATAAGAAAGAAAAATACTCTAGTAGAGGGAACAAATAATTCCAAATAGAAAGGAGTGAGATAAATAATTTCATAAATACAGAATTATTAGTCCGATATATTGAGTTAACAGTTCAATCAAGTAAACTAAACGTGGAACTAGCAATCTAATCTAAAAATATAAATCTCACATATTTTTTTAGTTTGGTCCAATAACACTTATTCGATCAAAAACACAAACATGGCCTAAAAGAATTTTGCGTGAGTGAATATTTATATTTCACTTATTAAATTATGTCACCATTTTTTTCTTCATGTATAAGATTAGAAATTGAACGTAAATATCACTTTCCATTTATAAATTCATATTAGTATGAGCCCTCAAATCTACCCTGCTCAAGTACGACCTCCCTATTTGATTTATTAGTTCTTGAAGAGCCATTTTTGCCATCAATGATGTTAAAGATTTCTCTTGTCAATATCAAAAGTTTGCCGTGGTAATTAAGAGTTAGAATTTGAAAATTTACTTTCTCTAAAATTTTAGATTCAAAAGGTTTATGAAAATCTTCCCTGCTCGAGTACGACTTTTCATTTTGATTTATAAACTCTTACGAAGACTTTATTGCCTCAATCGATGATCATAAAGATCTCACTTGTCAAACTCAAAATGTTGGCTTAGTAGTTAACGTTTAAGATTTAAGAATTTATCTTTTTTCTAAGATCTCTTAGGTTTAAAACTTTTGTACTGTTATATAGGTTCATCTCTCCTGATAATTTCTTATAAAAAAATTTAATACAAGATTTTTAAAAAATCATTCATTCTTCTTAAATTAAAACTAAAACTTTGCGTCTGTTCTCGTTTAAAAAAATGATAATCCAGTTAAGTTGTTTACTTCTCCTCCTTACATTCACCCAATGACTGGTTTGTTGTAGTTTATGACCAATTAAGAGATGATAAATAATATAAAACTAGAATTATTCCAATCTTTTTAACGCATTTATGTTATTTTTTATTTTAACCAATACCTAATGGGCAGAAGCAACAAGAAACACTATCAAATGGACTCCTAAACAAAAAGTAAAAACGATAATTATACTTAGCTCTCGTGAGATTTAAACTTATTACAGAGACATTCTCTATAATTTTTGAAATTATACTGTCCTCCATTTTGATTTGTTTTTATATTTTAGATACGCTATTTCGTCAAATAACTGTGAAAAAATTTGATAAGAAATGCTAACATCAACAATTACTTTATGTTATTTTCAATTTTACCCTTGTTTATATTATTATTTTTTATTTTTTCCTTAAAAACCTTCTCTCTTTTATCTCTTCAGTGTAATGAAAACCCACCCGACCAAAAAAAAAATTCACCATACCAGAAAAAACTAGACTCGCTCTCTTTTTTTCTAATAAAAAACCCATCAGACCACGAAAATTCTAATCAACCCAGTCACCAAACAATCCCGAAAACCAGACCAGTTCCGAAATCAGTCGTCGACAGCCTAAAACCCACCGACATAGCACAAACCACCGAGCCATACCACCAAACAACCAAACCCTTGTCAGCATACCACAAACCACCAAGCCACACCACCAAACCACCAAATCCTCGGCAACAATTTTTTAGTTTGGTCCAAAACACTTATTCAATCAAAAACACAAACATGGCCTAAAAGAATTTGGCGTGAGTTAATATTTAGATTTCTGTTTTTAAATTATGCCACCATTTTTTTTCTTCATGTAAGAGATTAGAAATTGAGCGTAAATATCACTTTCCATTTATAAATTCATATTAGTATGACCCCTCAAATCTACCCTGCCCAAGTACGACATCTCTATTTGATTTATTAGTTCTTGAAGAACCATTTTTGCTATCAATGATGTTAAAGATCTCTCTTGTCAATATCAAAGGTTTGCCTTGGTAATTAAGACTTCGAATTTGAGAATTTATTTACTCTAAAATTTTAGGTTCAAAAGGTTTATGAAAATCTTTCCTGCTCGAATACAACTTCTCATTTTGATTTATTAGTTCTTACGAAGACTTTATTGCCTCAATCGATGATCATAAAGATCTCACTTGTCAAACTCAAAATGTTGGCTTAGTAGTTAACGTTTAAGATCTAAGAATTTTTCTTTTTTCTAAGATCTCTTAGGTTTAAAATTTTTGTAGTGTTATTGACTCTTGTTAAGTTATTTCGTACCGACTTTTACTTTGGGTTTAATTGAACCCTAATTAATGCACAATAAAACTAGTTCCTAGTAATTAGTCGGAGTACATTTAAACATACCCGAATACTTTAAGATATTTTAAAAAAAAATCTCTATTGCTGTTGTGCCTTGATAGGTAGAGATTAGTCAATTTTTTTGAACGTTCCGAAAGTGCTAAAATTGTCTGTTGCACAATAAGTATTTATCAAAATTATAACGTATAATTTTATCGCTTCTTTCTTGACCAAAAGAACAAATAGAAAAACAGAGGCAGGAGTACGTTCGCTTAAATTCTTATTTTTTATTTTCACGGCATGAATTCTCTCTCTATATATATATATATAGCGCTTCCTTCTTCCCAATTGAGTTTTGAATCTGAATATATAGTGAATATTGTCAACAAGGCGAATGCTAATTTTGGTAATAGCTCTTTGATTGGTGTGCCTAGATAATTCAACTGCTATAAATTTAAGCAGCCATTCAATCCTAGATAATCTCGTGCCAAGTAAGTACCATTCTCATAAATCATCTATTCCCGATTAGGAATTCAAAATATAAGTAGTCTATGTTATATGTCAAAATTTTTCTCTATAATTTTTAATAGGGGTGCACAAGAAAATTCGAGAAATTCAAAAATTGAACCAAATTGACCTCTATAAGTTAGGTTGATTCGATTTTTACAAGTAATTGATTAGTCCTGGGTCCCAAAAAATACAAACTGATAATATTGGTTTGATTCCCGGATTAGTCTAT
>JAOTRH010195809.1:0-11446 GCA_034768845.1 Heliamphora exappendiculata
ATGGCCAATTCAATTGTAATTGCCCAGCTATTGAAATCTGAATTTCCATGGCCAATGAAATTCACAGATTCCAACATTACCCTCTCAAATGGGAGGTGGGGAGTAAGCAGCTTGCCAAGTACGAGGTGTCGGTGTTGGTGTGTATATTTGCCGATCAAGAAAAATATTCTGTCTACACTACCAAGACCCAACCCAATGGCCAACACTATTGTCCAACCTAAATCTTGTCTCAAAGTTAAATGGCATAAAATAGATTTTGAAATATTATTGGCTTGAACCTACTATACCACAGATCCATCTCTACAAATACCATGCAGTCCCCAACCCAAAAATGGGACCCCACTAATTCATTCCCACACTTCCACATGCAATGACAAACTTTAAAAAATAACACAAAAGTGTGTTAGGAAAGATATAAATAGAGCAATAAGCACAAATTAACAATTCCGAATGAACAAACCCTTAATCCACGAAGCACAAGCAATTCCAAATGGGGGGAAAAAAAAACCTTAATCCACGAAGCAATATTCGCAATTCCGAATAGAAAACCTTTAATCCATTGATCAACAAAGACAATGAGAATCAAGACGACTTCAGTTACCCTTACACCCATCAAATTTGAATACTTACCATAAAACTAAAAAAATACGTATACATTTAAAAAGAAAAAATGGACAAATGAACTAAATCCAAAAGTTATTCTAGAATAGACGAACCGAACCAATACCCATGTAGAAAGATGAAAGACCATACGTATAGATTGAATTACGCAATACTAGCTAAAAAACAAACATGGATTTAGTTGTCAATTAAGCAACACACAAATGAAGCAATGAATCAACGATACAAAAATCATTCACTAATTTGTTAAGGCAGCAATTGTCCCAAAAGCTTAAACTATTAGGAAATGAGACCAACTATGTGTATAAAACTATTCAATATTCCTCTCACGTGCTCTCACATGAATAGGCAAATAAACTGAACTGAATAGGTGCACCAACACACGTAGCATACAATAAAAAATATAAAAAAGAAAAACATATATAACGAGACTTGAACCTAAGACTGTTGGGATTTTGGAACACATGAATCCCCAAAACTAAGAACTAGTTTGGACAGCAGATTCCTGCATAAGTTTCAATCCACACAAAGCAAAATAGAGAAAGCAACAATCATAAGAATCAAAAATATACGTGGTTCGGCTGATTACCTACGTCCACAGGAGAGAAAAAACAATCCACTATACGCAAATAAAGATTGCAAGTCTCATTCTCACTCTCTCTCTCACGCAATATCTATAGCCTCAAACTAAACCTCTTTCTGCAAAACTAAGAAGGCGCTTTTCCTTTCTTCTTCTCCTCCATATGCTTCTTTAGCTATTGGCATCGGTTCTTGTAATGACCAGTTTTGTGGTAGTAAAAACACTCTGCATCCTTCTTTGCACGTGTCTTGCACGTAGATGTTCTTTGTTGGCACCCTGCTCACTGGATCTACTCATTCCCCTGCTTAATTCTGACTTGGTCACAAACAGTCCCTCTGCATCTGATTTACCATCCTTCATCTTCTCATATGACAAAATAGTATCGGTGACTTCTTCCAGTTCTAGAATGTCCTTCCTGTACATCAGCGTTGTCACTAGATGATCATAAGATGTCAAAAACGATGCCAACATGAGTATCGCCTTATCCTCATCATCAACTTTTACTCCAAACTCGGATAACTGTGTAATGAACATATTATACACGTTGAGATATTCCAATAGATTTATACCTTTTCTTATCTGCAGTCCATATAGTTGTTTCTTCACGTACAACTTGTTAGCCGGATTTTTTTTCATGTAGAGAACTTTTAGCTTCTGTTAGATCTCATACGATGTCTCCACATCAAACACGTTGTGAATAATTTTGTCTCCCAAATTCAACCGAATCAAACTCGTAACCCTAGCATCAAGTTCCTCTCAATCGTCGTCAGTCATCATCTCTGGCTTCTTTGCCTTGTCAAATAACACCTTAGAAACCCCTTGTTGGATCAACATATCCTTCTTACGCCTCTGCCACAGGAAGAAGTCATTCTTGCCGGCGATCTTCTGGACTAGAATCTCGAATACCAATTGTTGGAATTTTGAAACACACGAATCCCCAAAACTAAGAACTGGTTTGGGCAGCATATTCCCACGTAGGCTTCAATCCACACAAAGTAAAATAGAGAAAGCAACAATCACAAGAATCAAGAATATACGTGATTTGGCTAACTACTTACGTCCATAGAAAAGAATAAACTCCACTATGCGCAAATAATGATTACAAGTCTCACACTCACTCTCTCTCTCTCACAATATCTGTGGCCTCAAACTGAGCCTCTCTCTGTCTCTCTACACTCTCTCTAGCGTCCAAATTGAGCCTCTCTAGAGTATAAGACGTTTTACACTCTCTCTAGCCTCCAAACTAGGCCTCTCTAGAGCATATGACTGTTAAGATATATTGGTTAGTCTAGAAACATACACAATCACAAACACAAACATATACGTGGTTCGGCTAAACTTAACCTACATACACATGAAGAGAGACTTTCCACTATACCAATAGAGAAATACAGATGAGGAGATAAAACTCACTCAAACTCACTCAACCTCTCTGCCTACACACACACACACCAATTCCTTCTTTTTTCACTCACAATATAAGACACACACATACAACGAGAATATGTATACATCGTGAGGGTAATGATTAGATTTGCCAAATCAAATACAAGAAATTTTCTTGCCATGGATAGTCAACAGTTGCAGCTGGAGCATGCGTGAAAGGAAATCCACAGCGTGATCCTTTGTTTTCCTCCTTCAGCAGCTTTGTTTGACATTGCTTCCTCAGTTGTTTCCCTTCCATCTAATGCTTTCAAACCACATGAATGGCCTAACAATGACGACATACTTCTGATACCTAAAGTTTCTATCATAACCTAGTATATATATTAGGTCAAAACAATGACAGCCGCAACCCTAATTGCGCACAAAAAACTGTAGTCCCGCACAGACCGCTCGAGCCATCTTGGGACTACTCGATCAGTTTTTTATAGGCCTCCGTTTCTCTGTAGTCTGCATAATTTTTGGTGATTGTTTTTCACCACTTTCAACATTCCACACTATTTGAATTTCCTATTAAATGAGAATGTCGGAAATTCAAGACACAAAACCCAACAAAGATCTTCTAGAACTAGACCTCTAATACCATGTTAAGTTATCAATTGATCTAAAAATTTAAATGAGTAGAAAATAGGCCCGACAGTGTATGAAGCTATCTAACACAATTCAATTCCAAAGGACCAAACGAATACCCATGGTAGCGATCTTCCGCTCAAACCGTTCGGCCGCTGCTGCGGTTCTAATATGAGCCCTAAGACTGACAGGCGACCGCCAACCAGCACCGTGACACCACCGGGGGACCGAAGACCAGAAAACAGAGGAAAAACTAAGCGCTCGAGAGTTAGTCGAAGAAGGCGAAGACTGAGGGGACGAAAGTGAAACTCTAGACAGAGAAAGAGAGAGCGAAGTTCTAGAAAGACAAGACGAGACTGAAGAGAGAGATGATGATAACCGAACCCTGGCAGCTCTAAGAACCGCGGAAGATGATGATAACGACAACGACGAAGAGAAAGTTGTATACATGACAATTGTAAATTTGTCAGATTATCATAAATGCCAAGAATGCGGAGTACGGATGCAAAAATGTTATTCCAATCTTCATAATTTTTTTTTTTTTTTTGCTGCAATCCAATCTTCATAAATGGAGGAGTAATAAAGCGAGCTGTTCACGGTGGCTTCTGCAGAATGCAGGTAGCTTCGGTTGTTGGCGCGGTGTTTGGGATACGAGAAATTAAAAGGTTGTGAATGCTTCCATGTAAATTATAATTTCGAGTTCAAATAGAAAAAAAATATAATTTATAATAAAAATTATAAATATTTTTAATAAATTATAATTTATAATTAAAATTAATAATAAAAACTAAACAGCAAACACCTCGCTCTCCATTTTTGGACAAATTCAAATTTAAAAAAATATGTTATAATTCTCCGCATTCACCTTCACCGTAGTGCGATTAGAATTGTATCTATATTAACGATAAAAATCGTTGAATACTTTGATGAATTATAAAAAAGATCAAAGGCAGTGATAGAGGCAATGCACACCTAAATGGAGCATGTGCCCTTTTATTTTTTTGTATGTACATTATTATTTGTAGATGCATTTATAAAACTTATTTAGTGTTTCTTTTAAATATAAAACTATTATATTATTATAAGTTTTTACAAAAATATTTATAACCAAAGGTCTTGAAATAACAATTTTTGAAAAATAACTCTTTTAAAGTTTTTACTTGATTAGAATTTTTATTCAATTTTTCTAACTACAGATTTTATTTATTTGCTATTCATAAAAAAGTTTTCATATATAATAAAATGTCATTTGTTGTTGAATATTATATGAATATTATAATATTCTTTAAAAAATTATAATATTTTAGTTAGTTTGATCAATATATTTTTGACCAAAAATAAATAAATATAACCGTTTTTGTCTTAATTATCACAAATTTTTGTTAAAAATAAGATTACAAATTTTTATACTTATTAATAATTGTTTAAGTTTTAACAATATCATATTTTTATTAATTAAAAAAATTAAAATTTTAAGTTAATTAGTGTCCCTTTAAATTAAATTTCTGACTCTGTCGTAGATCGAATAGCGAATGATTTATGGTAGATGTACTCGTGAAGAGAAAATTGATTACAAATAAATTTAGAATATTTATACTATTTTATAAAAACAGAACTTCTATTTAATGTTTTCAATATTAAAGCGGTATGAATTTTTTTTATTTTCTAAATTAGCTTTGCCTATAAATGTTAATTTTGTATTTTTCTTTATAAATCAATTTGTAACTACCCAATCCCTCTTGATCTATGTAATATGTTTTGTCTTTATTTTATTTCTTTGTGTCATGTGTTTAATTTTTAGTATTTTAAAATAATTTAAATTACATATGTATCACGTGTGCCAGCGTTAGTGTAGTATTACTTGTGCTTGATAGTACTCTTTTATCAAATTTTAATAATGTAAGAAGAAAATAAAAAGTAATATTCATAATTTAAAAATTAATTAATTAGCTAATTTTAAAGTACTCAATTAAAAATAAATATTATTAATTTGTTAATTTATGGGGATAAAAATTAAAAAAATAACAAAAGTAAAAATCTCTTTGGATAAAGAGATCGAATTTGGTATCTAACTAAATGGGGATGCTAAAAGAATTTATATTGTTACTTTTGTTTTATTTACTTATTTATACTTTTAGAAGAAGAAAAATTGTACCTTATAAATGAAAGAGGTGCAAAAAAAAAAGAGTTACATTGATAACATCTTGAGAATTGATTAAGAATATATATTTGTGCCAAATCATTTCAATCGTTCACTTATAAACTGAAAATATTTAAGTAATTCAAAAATAATTCTCTCACATTAGAGAAACATCCAATGGTCCTTTTTTTTCCTACGAATTTTTAGTAGAGGGATAACGACACTAGTCCCCTCAAGTCGCAGAGAAATATCAGTCAAGGATGATGATTAAGGGGACCAAAATCTCAAGATCTGATGATAGCGCATTCGAATTAAACCCAAAAAATAATTGTTCGTAACTGTCTGGACGAGAAACTCTAGTTGCATCCGAACTTGAAACCAATGAACTCGGTAACCCAATAAAAGCGGAACATAGATTATATCTTCAAGATCTATCTGATTTGATCTCGTCTCAGTACTCGAACATGAAATTTGCAAGATTGAATGCACGAATTTAAAAGCTCGTCTGCACCTTAGATTTCTTCCGTATTTTCGTACACCGAATCACGAATAGAATGTGGATTCTAACTTTTGGAATTCGACCCTAACCTAACTACCTCCTTTTTCTTTGATTTTTACAAGTGTATAAAAACTCTAAAGATCAAAACTTACTACTAAATGTTATAATGTCGTCTATATAGGTTACGATAGGGTCCTAAGGAGTAAATAAAACTCTGGCTCCTTATGTAATTAGAAAAACCTAATTCAACCCAGAATTAATTTCTTAAAAATATAAATTACATTTTATACAACTAAAGAATCATAATTGCACCCATGGTCTTATCTCAAAAATCAATTTTCGAGCTCCTTGTTATTAAATGCCTATTTATCTCTTTACGTTAAGATTACAGATAACCATTGATTAAATTAAATTACGAACAATTATATTTAATCGACATCATATAATTCCTTAAGATTTTTCACTTAACTTATTTGATATGTCGAATTACAAAATTCATCTATAAAGTTTGACATAATCAAAACTTATAAGTTTATTTAAAGGGGTATCATCAATCCATATGTCAAAACATAAATTTAATTAATAATTAATATTCACCATATATGTAATGTCGTTATCCAATTCACCGAGCTTATTGACCAGTTAAAGATCTCACTCTTTTATAAATTAAAATAACGAACACTAAATATATGTGTCTATTAATTATTTCGAGATTAAGAGTATAAGAACTCATAATAACCATGGAGTGTTAATTAATTTATATAGTCAATATAAAATAATTATCTCAACACAGTTCTATTTAATACACACAAAGTGTACTAGTACAATGAGACGAAACTATACTATTTTTCATAATCAAGACAGATCTATTAAAACACTGTGCAGTTCCATTTAAGACTGTCAACAAAAAATTTATATTCTACAAGAATCGATAATCTGGTCTTCTCTGTGTAAGTCGAACTTTACACACAAGATGATCTATTATGTAGAATAAAAGACACATATGCATAGAATTAAATAAATAATACAATGCAAACATTGTTCAAACATATTCTTATTAAAAATAAAAATAAAAAACTTTTATTAATAAATAAAATCAATACCAAATTTTATTACACAAAATATGGCTTTTAGTAGACATCCCTAACAGATGAATGAGAGGTAGATAAGCCTTTTACTTTATATTACATTATTTGACTGTTAAATTAGGGTTGATGGTAGGTTGGACTCAAAAGGAGTTATGCTTCTCGAGAATCGGGTTACTGCGCACATCTATATTCAATGATTTCTAGTAATTTGAGGATTTTGACGAAGGGCGCACGCCTGGAACTAGGGATATTGGATTTTTAGTTGGGGCGAAAAACATATTGAATAAGGAATCATGTCACTTGGAATTCCAAAAAGTGAATCTTCACTTTTTGATATTGGCCTTGGTTTTGATTGAAAATATGTTAAGTAAGTTCCTCGTCATGTACGTCAGAAGCTGAGCCAATCTCAATGAAAGTCAATTCCATTTTTTCCTACTTAATATTTTTTATAGAAATAACATTTGATCAAAAAGGAGTATAAGCAAGTTAAGTTGTTGAAACCTCTCTTCGCGATCAATAGGAACGGTCTACTCAATTCCTTAACATTGAGATTTGCAAGATTTCTTTCTTTTTTATTAAATAGTTAAGACTTTCCTTCATAAAAACTAGCTTCAATGTGGTCATGGATTAGTGGATCAGTCAATGGGTTGATTATTTTCATAAATCAATGCATACATAAATCCACTCATCCTACTTCCCGAGCTTATATAGCAGGAACCTAGTTTTCAAAAAAAGAATTATTGAGTCAAGCGTTGAATGATCATTTATCGATTGTTTTTGGTAGCATCTGAAGGGAATGTTTGGAGCTCCAGGTAATGCTTGATATTTGCATACCGTGGTTTATGCTTTTTTTTTTTGAAGTATGGGCAAACAACGCCATTTACTTCTACTTCTAACTAAAGGCATGCAAGAAAATAGAGAGCCCCTACCCATTTGAGCTGGCGAGCTGAAAATTGGAATTTAGCAAACTCACTAGTTCCAGTATTTGAGATCAAGAACTTCTGGATAGAAAGATTGACCCCTCAAGTTTCTTTCCTTTTGGTCTCGCTTCTTTTCCTTTTAGTCGTGCGACTACATACCTCTCACTTTGGTCTTCCTTCCGCTTCTTTTAGTCGAGCGACTACATACCTCTCCTTTTTGTCGAGTGAGCCGACCAACCTTCGGCTCAGAAACTTGCCTCTCTTGCTGAGTCCAAGTAGCTACAGGAGGCCAGAGGGAAAGTTTGGTTTTCTATGTCAAAATTTACCCGTAGCATAGACTTGATCAATCACTACATTTCTATCCATTAAGTAGATTTATCCTTTACAATCATGAAATTTGAAATTTGAAATTCGAGAAAAATAAAGGTTGATTAAGGGCTAATTACTATTAAGATTGCAAGTACAATCATTACAAAATGGATACTGTAATAAAGGGGAGGGCAGGTAGGGATGCTTCGCCGATTCATGGGGACTGGGTTTGGGCACATGGGATTTAGGTTTGCTTACGTTCGAGAAAAGGTAATATTCTTTTCAAAAAGTGAAGGCATGTAGCCTTCCCTGCCAGTCGATCTGTGAGAACTGTTCCAAGTCTCCGACAAAGTGACAGAGAATTCCCTTGAGAACATTTCTTTCAAAATTGTTTCAAAAAGATCACAAACTCCACCCTTTCCTCTATAAACTCGTAGTCCTCGACTCGAAAGTTATCGAAAGGTTATTGATTCAAAATATGGTCGAGGTAAGCTCCCTTGTAGCCGTTACCTAAATTTGCGCAAGTGTGTCCACTCCCCCTAACTGACTTGATGAGAAACCATTCTCTCGAACAAATACATATACACATTTTGGAGCACCCCTACCTGCATATCCATACAAAATCTGAGTAGACATGTGGAAATCTTACGAGATACCCATACGGCTCAATTCATTCTAAGATGCCTTGAGAGGCATCATTTCCTTGTTTGTTGGGTTAGTTTATGAGTGCACAAACTAGCACTGACCGCAACAATAGAAAATTATGACCAATAAAGTCGGACAATTCTAAATGAAGGATCCAATCTCAAGGGGCAAGCTTCATGGTGTCACAAGTGTTAAGTCCCAAGGACTTGTGTCCGTTGTTTGGTTGTCGGTTAAAGCCTAAAAAAGCCATCTTCTATTTGTTTGGCAATCTAAGCTTTTAATATTTTTACTTATTAACTAAAAATACTTTTATACATTTTTAAGAATGCTATAACTTTTATTAGATAAATCCTTTTGTATGAAAATTATATATTCAAAACCTACATATCGAGATATATCTTATATTGAATATAAAATTATGCAGAGAAATAATCATATTAAATTTCTTTTGGCCTAAAATTACTTAGCTTGTTGCCTTAGTGTCTTTTGGCTAAAGCAAATAAGCTTTTAGTTTTTAAGCCACATATAAATTTTTTCAAATTAATTTTTTTAATTTAAAATAATTTTAAATAAAAAAATTCAATTTTAAACGAAGTTACCAAACTAGCACAACCAAATTTAAAACTCATTATCGTGTAACCGTGTAAGTAAGCTTGTTTGATTGTTCTAATTTGAATTACTAAATACATGTGATAATTGGTGTTTGTTAAGCCGAAAGGGTAAATAGGTAAAACAACCATTCTTACAGATTTAAAAGTGATTGTTTTAGGTTGACTTTGGTTTTCCGACATTTAAACTTGTTATAGTAAAAATATACTTTTTGCTTTTAGTGTTTCTTAAAAAAAAAAAAAAAAAGTGTGTAGTTTTTTCTTTTCCTTAAAAAGGCAGCCCAAAATGACTTTTTTCTTTCAGATTTAGTGAATTTTTTGCCAATTTAATCACCTTCTCCTATAGTATTATTAGTACCACCATGAACTACGGACTAATATTTTGACAGTATACGTATCTTATTTATAATGTTTTATATAAATAAAAATATGTGAATTTTCCAGTATTTCTTAACGCTCATATCCTATTCAATCCCTTCCAAAGTATCATACACTGCCTAAGTTTTTAACTACATCATGCAAAGTGCATAGCTCTTTAGAACAAATTATTTATAAGACCATTTTCTAGTTCAATTGTTACCCTCTTTTTCACGAAGAGGAGAGGGAATGAGGAAGGAAAAGAAAAAACAATACAGACAAAGGGGCTTCCCACCTAAAAAAAAAATTATAAATAAAAAGCTGAATAAAAAGTTTCAAAATACAATAACTTTCCTCTTCGAGCAGAGGATGAAGTCCAGAAAGTTTTCATATTACTATGAAAAAATGAAATGTTCTCGCATAGCTCCCAGAAAACTCGAGACACGATATTCAAAAGAACAGAGATAAAAGAATGTAAGTGTACAGGTGCTGCAACAAAATCTTCATGTAACATTGCTCTCAGGTATGATCTGTGATTCAACGGGAGGTAACTCCGGTCCAATTTGGTCAGGGTTAGGCAGGAGGCACCTGAGTTATAAAAAAAAAAAAAGTATGATCGGTGATTTGAATCTGGATAATTGGATATTAGTTTAGAATAAAAGGCTGAAAAGCATTCTGCTACAAACCGTGAGGACCAATCAATCTTGTTAGCATGGATGAATGCTCATGTTGGCGGTTGCCACGCTCCTGGTCTGAAAGATTCGCCAGATCCTGTTGGCTCCGTAGATCTGCAAACAAGTTGGGGAAACATTGTTTACCAAGAAGTTACTCCAAATACCGATGTTTCTACGAATATTTGGAATTCTGATTCGAGAAAGGGTATATACATATTATGCATGTGCAAGTTTCTACAGATTTGTGAATGACACGCAATCATGCATGGACAAACATATCCCCACAGGTAAGTATTATAAGCAGTGGACTTACTCCGGCTGTTGTTCATGTTGAGGCGGCATCTTTTTGTCTGTCTCTGATTCTTCGGAGTTCCTAAAAGTATATGAAATGGTATCAGGTTCCCGCTACTTGAGCAGAATCATGTCCATGTATGCACAAAGAGATTTATAAAGAAATCTTAATGTTACACTTCAAAACAAAATAAAGAATGACTAGCGAGATTGGATAACTGAGAAGCTTTTTAATTTTTACGGAAAATTGCAAATAAATTGCCTAATTTACCAAAGGTGGCAAACAACTGCGAGAATTAAATACCAATGATGTGTGAGTACCACCTGAAGGGAAAGGCAGTAAAATACCACTGTGAGTCTGGAAAATAGATGCGAGAAGAAGTTTCTCATCAGTGCACCAAACAAGAAATCAAAAAGAAACTTATTTGCCACAACTATACATTGAAGTGACTATGACCCCTACCAGCCTCACTCCAAATGGGAAGTGAGGGGTTCAAATCTTGCCAAGAGTAAGTGTGGAGTAGTGTCCATGCGTATTTACTGAGAAAAAAAAAATGGAAGCAAGAAGCGACTCGGACACCTATCACTCTTAATCCTAGAAAATTACCAGAAAAAGGGAAGGAAAACATTGGGACAGGCCTAAAAGCCAGCTGGTAAGAAAATAATTAAAAATGAGTTCGGGGAAGCAGCCAATCATATGC
>JAOTRH010195820.1:0-11446 GCA_034768845.1 Heliamphora exappendiculata
GAAAGTTTAATAAAGATGTATTTTCTGGATCCCCGAGCATGTATTTTATGTCGGCGTTGGAAATTCTCCCAACAGATCTTACAAGAAAGATGCGATTTGAAAAAGAGGATAGCCACAAACACAGCCCGAAGGATGGAGAAGCATGCCTTTCCATAAAAAGAAGTAGAAAAAATACAAACAAAATGTTGTGCAAACCGATCGATCGGTCATCGATTGAAAGCTAACACTGATCTAGCATTGAAAGAGGGTTTTCACCATATATAAAAATAGAGGGTATAAATTGAGAGCATGAAAAAGTCAATGGATGGACAGATCGATATGTTGACTGAGAAAATGCAAACATTTGAAAAATTAAGAGCACAATGTGACTTTGATGGGCCGATTGATATGTAAAGGAGCAACCATCCACTGCATGCGGTAAAATTGCAGACATTCGAGAAACTGAGAAGGCTTGAGACCGTTGGATGATATGTTGGAATAAGAATTTCTCCCGCCTTGTTTCATCCCTAATTATATAAAATAAATATATTTTTTACCCCTGATAACAAATGAGGTGGGATGGTATTTATTTTTCCCGCCCTGCCCTAAATTACATAAAATAAATATTTTTAAAATATGAATACATGTATAAAATCTATTTTTAAAAAACTTAATAAGTCTAAAACATAAACATATTATATTTATCTTTTATTATATTACTTATTACATTTTGTATTTTTAGTTTTGTTGAGTCATCAACTATAAATTCTTTATTTAGTATATTATCTACAATTCTTATTAGTATCACTCCTTTAAACCTTAGAAATTATCTCGAAATATTCCCGCCTTCGTCCTACTACTCGCTATTTTTTCGATATTTTCTCACATTCCTGTTCCGATCAAATTGGGATAAGGATGGGTATCTCATCCCTGATCCCACTCGCCCTATTACAATTTTAATGATCTATCACTATTTAACTCAAATTTTAGCATATGTTAGAATTTCACTGTTTTTTTACAGTATTTTACTTTGATTTTGAGGCTTTTACTGTCCATGGTCGGTCATGCCTCAAAGTTTGGGACACAACAAAAGTGATAATCCATAGCCTGTTATACTTTTGAGTTTGGGGCGCGACTATAACCCTCCACAATGGATAACTACACCATTTCATCAATCAATTTCAAGAAGGCCCTCATTACAACCTCCCAAAATGGATAATTAGAACCATCAAGAAAAGTGGGTCTATTAGTGGAAGTTCTTTCTTTGATCACATCCATTTTTGCAAATCAACAAACGGGTCAACACTTGTTTAAAAAGATTAAAGTGACCCGATCTGATGCCAATTAAAAAAAATCGAATTGCTTTGCACTAATTGATATAAATTAAGATGTTAACTCTTAGCAAGCCTTAACCTTAAACTAGAATAATTAAAGACAAGAACAATAAAGAATAAATAATTAGACATCCGCATGGTATTAGCATGGAAAATCTCAAGACGACGAGAAAAATCGCATGACCACCACTGGTCAAGAACCAAGAACTATGAGAAAACATTGGTTATAAGAAATCTTACAAACCGTCGTTGAATTTACTACCTAAGATATAAGTCTACTATTCCTGTATCCACGTACATCAACTCACGATTGAATGCTGCCAAAATTTATCATGAACTTCAACTCTTGAGAATCATTAAGCATGAAAAACTCTCTCCAAATGATTTCTAAAAGCTATCCACACAAGATGTTCAAAACTGTCTTGATGATAGTCTCAAAAATATCAAGCTGCTACTATGCTAATCACTTATATAAAATTTTCCCACTTAAAGACTAATCAATCTGTCCATCAATTCTAATAAACCTGTTAAATAATTCGTCTTGCATGGATTGCTATAGTTTTACAGACCAACTGACCGATCATTTTATCTCTTTACAAACCAATATGACTTCTTCTACTTCTAATATTTTCCTCCAAAAATGCATTCAAAATTTCTCTGTCAACTTTTCAACACTTTAGAACTTACAGCCATGGAAAAAAGATGATTCAATTATGGAGCAAACATACATGGAATGAAATAAAATTAGAGAAGACAAGAAATTAAAAATTATAAAAAATCTTATGAGTGTTTTTTTAAAGAAATTGCCAAACTATTCTAGTATCTAACTCCTGACAATAGTGACCATGTTTATAATCACATTTAGATATCATGTGATGTAACTTCTATGTGTAGTATTTATGTTATCTTATAGATCCACTATTTATTTATTTTTACACATTTTATTTAGCATTTAATGACATAAGCATTGACAAATGAGATACCACATCATAAAGTGCCTAATTATGGTCATCAAACATGATCATCATGGAAATATTATTTTCAAACATAGGATAAAAAGAGAGAAAAAAAAGAGAGATAAAAAGGAATGTGTTGAGTTTGTCTTGGATTCTCTTAGAAATAGTGGGCGGTACTAGTAAGCGGTAGAAGAGCTCTCGAGAGCCAACCTACTAAAAGCGAGCGCTAGCAGAACAGAAGCAAGTGCTAACGGGGTGCTCTACTGTCAATGGCGTTCCAAGTTTCCCAGTATATGATGCTAGTATGCGCTCGTTGAGTGCTTGAGCACTGTAGCGCAAAAATGTTGTAACCCTAAACTATTTATATTAATTTTAGGACATTCACCAGTTGGTAAAGAAGGTATACAAGAGAAAAACGAAAAATGAGAGAAAAGACCCAATAGTTAATTGAGAGTGACTCTAGAGCGGCTTGGGTAAGGTTTGCAATCCTTATTGATAACAATATATTAATTATTCTCGCCCTGTTGATGTAAGCACAACTTTGAACCATATATATTCTTGCGTTTATGTACTTGTTTATATTTTCTAGTGCTTTATGTGGATTGAATCCATTCATGTTCATTGTATAACAAGTTGTATCAGAGTTTTGGGTTAAGGCTTTAATCACTCGATTGTAGTAGAGATGACAAATACCAAGTATGAAGTTGAGAGGTTTATTGGCATGACTAACTTCTCTTTTTGGCAGCAACAAGACAAAGAAGCCGAATAAGATGACCGATGATCGATGATGATTGAAAAACTCGACGCAAAGTCTGCCAGTGCAATCTGTCTAAACCTTAGTGATGAAGTTAATCACAAGGTGTTATACGAAAATATTGCTGAGGCTATTTGGGAAAAGTTAGAAAGCCTCTATATGAAAAAAAATCTGGTAAATAACTTGTACGAGCTACAAATGAAGAGAGGTACAAACTTATTACAACATTTCAATGTTTTCAATGTTCTTATCACACAACTATCAGGTTTTGGTGTAAATGATGATGATGGGGATAAGAGAATATTTGTTTTAGCATTATTTCCTACATCCTTTGATCATTTTGTGATGATGTTCATGTACGAGAAAAGACTCTAGAACTAGAAGATGTAACTATTGTTCTCCTGTAACATGAGAAGATGGAGAGGAATGAAAAGAGTGCAGAAGTGCTTGTTGCGGCGAAGCCAAAATCAAAATGAGACAGGAGTAAGTCGAGAGGAAAATGTTTTCAAAAGAGGAATGTCTCAATCCGAGTCACGCGCAAAAAAAATGTAGAGTGCTTTTATTGCGACAAAACTAGTCACCACAAGAACTAGTGTCAAAAGTAAAAAAAAATATATAGAGAAGAAGAAAGAAAGAAAATTGGCCTTTAGAATTTGTCAATTTTTACAGAGAAAAAATTAAATAGTAAGATAGACGCAGATTTATTTTCAGTATCTTATAGTATATTGGAGTTTCATAAAAAGAACACAATAGTCAAGGTGGAGCTCGACGAAAATTGTACGCTAAGTAATTCAAGTGATAGTGGTGCAAACCAGTAGTATTAAGAACAATAAGATGAGCTCTATGTACTTGCTAAAGGTAGAGAGAGAAGTGGACCTACAAATCACCAGTGAGATATAATCTTGAAAATATGGTCATATTTGTCGTAATAACAAGTAGTGAAAGCAACAAGCAACTCAAACAAAAATAAGTGGCTGGTAAATATATTAGAAGAGGTGAAGTCACTATAGAAGAAAAAGCTTGTAAATTGGTAAAATTACCTAAAGACAAGAAGGATGCTGATTGCAAAATGGTCAACTTCAAGCATTGTCTAGACTTGGTTCACGTCCTTTCATGTTGATGATCAAAAGGGTAGACAATCTAAACTTGTGAGAAGGGTGCAGATCGAGACATTTAACAGCTCTTTAGGGTGGTTTGAGAAATTTAAGCCAAAGTGAAGACAGTTGATTGTGTTTTGGATTTTTTTCAAAAAATAGTGAGCACATCTAGTATGCGATAGAATGCCAACAGAATAGAAACAATCACTAGTGGAGTGTTCAAGCACCAACGAAGTTTTAGAATTTCAAGCATATGACGTTAGTATGCACTCGTCGAGTGCTACGACACCAAAATCTTGTTACCCTAAGCTATTTATATTATTTTTGGGCAGTCATCAGTTGATAGACAAGGTATACAAAAGAACAAAAAAAGAGAGAAGAGACTCAATAATTGATGGAGAGAGGCTTTAGAGAGGTTTGAGGAAGGCTTTTAATACTTATTGATTATAATTGATTGATTCTATTTGTCTCGTGGACGTAGGAACATTGTTTAACCACAAACATTCTTGTATTTTTTTTTATTTTTTTTGTGTTCTCTATTACTTTGTGTGAAGTCAAGCATGTTCATTGCATAACAGAAGATCAGCCATTCAACAATTAGAGGAGATTTGCTACTCTGGTTATTAATGTAGTGGACCAATTAACGAAACTCATTAATTATCATTATTTAAATTCAACTTGGTAAAAATATTAGAAATAAAATAAAACGTCACGTTTGTTAACTAAAGTAAAATATGAGCTAATATGGGATTTAACAACTCCATTAGAATTAAGGCATCTATATTCGAACTCAAACCAATTCAGAAGTGAGTTGAAAAAATGGGATGAATTAGGTGCTATAAAATTCAAGCATTAAAATTGGAATTAGGAGTAATCTTACACTCCATTTGATTTTTCCACTAAAAAATATTTTTCTAGAAAATACTTTCTTAAATTTTTTTTATATGTTTAGTTACAACTTTGAAAATAATAGTACTAATGGATGTATTGATGTTACGATTGATGGTGGCAGTGGTGGTCGTGGCGGCGCAAATTTCAGTTTCATTCATTTATGAGATGACTCAGGAATTTCTCTATTTTGAAATGGCGGCGGAAGTAGCAATGATCCCCTGAGCCCTTATAGCCTAACCCTTTAACGCTAGACCCTCAACTTCGACCTTGACCCCTACCTCGAATCTAGACCTCTAATCCTTGATCCCGACCCCAAACCCCCGACCATCGACCTTGGACCTTAGACCTTGGAACTTTAAACGCATGGACCCCTAACCCCCGAACCCTTGACCCATGACCCCAGTCCATAGATATCAAAACTCGACCCCTGACCCATAGCCCTTGAGCCTTAGCCCTCGACCATCGAATCCCTTAACCCGTCAAGAATCTTAGTCCCTCAGACCCTCAAATCTCAACCCCCACTTCCCCCCGCCTCCCCTGGACCATTGACCCTTGAATGCTCAGAACCTTAACCCCGACACTAGACATTCAACAGTTGCATGATGGGTAGTTTGACTTTTTTTAAGGGGGACAATCTTGTCCTGACTTGAGACTACGATCTATTAACAATCTTTGCTGGGTCGACTAAGTCACCCAAAAAAAGTATCGAAAAAGGTAAAGAATATATATTTTCTGAGGTGATCAACATTTTCATTTATGCTATGCCCTATATTGTGTTTACTCGTATGCCAGATCCCAAAACCCTAACCTCAATTCTGACCCCGACCTAAACCTCCGACCCTGAATCCCCCGACACAAACTTAGACCATCGATTGTTGTGGTGGTAGGGCTATGGTGGTGGGATGATGGTAGCGATGGTGGTGTTGGCAATAGCTGTAGCGATTTGTGACGGTGGTAGAATGGTGGTGGTGATGGGATAGTAAGAATAAAAAATATTTTTCACCATAAAAAATAAAAAAACATTTTTCAACGAACTTAACTTATTTTTCGTTGACTTGAAAATATTTTCCAATAAAGACAATTATCTTCATTTTAAATCAAACACCAAAAAATGTAAAAAACATTTTTTTATCTAAATAAACAAAGTGCTAGTTCAAAAATCCAACTTATATGACCTCTCATTTTAAATCAAAAGCTTCTATTTTGTGAGCTCACAAGAGGGCACTTTTGTTTATTTTGACAATGTTTTTAAAAAATATTTTTTATGAAATTATTATCTTGTGTGTGGTTGTAATTCTAAAAAAAATTATGCCAGTAATTGTAACAATATTTGATTGTGTGGTTGTGGTAAGAACAAAGGTGATGGAGATAAGATAATTCTAGTGAAGACAGTGGCAGTGGTGATAGTTGTGTGGTGGGTATGGCATTAACAATGCCAATAGTGTGGTGGGAGTAATGGCAATAATAGTGTAAGGTGGTGGTCATAGTGTTGGAGTTAGAACAATGGTATAGTAATAGTATTCTCATAAGGAACAAAAAGAAATCACATTTATAGAATAAAAAATGCTTTTTATCAAAATTAATTCATTTTTTATTGACCAAAAAATCATTTTTCATTGACTTTAAATTTTTGTCAAAACAAACGCAGCGTTAATACTCATATTCTATCCGTTGGTTTATCCTATATATGTTCTGTTTGGATTGAACTTTTAAGAGTTTTGTGTAATACTTTCTTTCTTTTTCTATTTTCTTAAACTTTATTTCTTATCATGTGGTAAAATATTTATATCTTTTTAATTCATCGTAAGTAAATGAATTTAAAAAGTGAAAAACTTCAATCAAAATTGAAAAAGTTTATTAAAGGAATAACTTTATTTTCACTAAAAATAATTATTTTTTAAATCTTTTTTATTGTAAAAAAAGTTATAGTTTATAAATCTTAATTAGAGGAATTTAAAGTAAAAAAGCAAGCTATATTTTAGAAAATCGATAATGACAATTATCTCCTACCTATGAAGATATTGATATTTAATATTTTATCGATATAAAATTAGCATACCTGCCCCGACTGGGTGAATTTGATTCGTGTGGGCTACAAATATCTAGAGCCCAGGCCTTACACAGGGATGTGGGCCCCAGGCCCAACTAAGGCCAGGTAAAATGCATGGCCTAGACCAACTCATAGGTCTCACCCCAAATTTATTGTCCTAAAACCATATTTTGTCAATTTATTTTTTTGGCTTTTGTAGTCATAAAGCTAAAAAATAAATTTGATAAAAAAAAACAATAATAAAATTAAAAACTTAAAATGTCAGATCAAAATATTAATTTGTAAAATATTTTATTTAAACTCTCATTACATTATAAAAGATGATAATAGCAGGAAAGTACACATTAACCTTGCATTTGTTTTTTTGTTTTTGATAATTGGGTGTTCAGGTCAGATTTTGCGTACTTTAACTAATCACATGGCTTGAATTTAACAGCCAGATAAACTTTCAGTGACTCTAAGAGAATTTGAACTAGTAACAATTGAAGAGTAAATTCGAGATTTAACCAGTGATGCTATTTTTCAAGGTTTTATCCCGCATTTGTTGTGAAATAATATTTTGTATTTTTCTTAAACTACTTTTTTTGGGTCATACTTAAATATTTCAAAATGTTCAAAATCATATACGCCCGTATCGACTAATTGTGAATAAGAATCCTTGTTTATATAATTATTTATAAACATATATAAAATATCTGTAAATTTTTATGCGAGTCAAACAGTACAATTTTTTGACTTGTTTTTAAGGTTGCAGTAAAACATATAAACACGCTGCGATGAAACAAACAAAGCATAAATTCATATTTCTAATTGTTAGTTAAAATCTTAATAAGGGTTAGATGTACCTTAATATAACCTGCGAATTTAGCGTGTGTTTTGCGTTATTTTTTTTGTCTTATGTAAACTGTTTTTTTGATCTTTAATAAATTTTTCTTTAATGTTAGGCTAGAGATTTGAGAAGAATATACGTTTTATATTTCTCTTATTATAAAAAATTTAAAAAGTAAAAAATTTGACCTAAAAAAACAAATAAGATAAAAAGGTCACTTGAAGCATTTTGTAAGGCTTTTTCCGTTTTAAGTGAACGTTTTTTTATGGGTTTTTCAGTCAAAGGTCTAAAAAAATAAATTTTAACGCGTAAAGTTCAATTGTGCGTTTTCTCTTGAAAATACCCTTCAAACAGATAAATTTATCTTTGTGTCTTACACACACACATAAATTTATCTGTGCCTTTCAAAACATGTGTAAGGCACACAGATAAATTTATCTGTACATTTCAAAATATGTGTAAGGCTTTCAAAACATGTGTAAGGCATACAGATAAATTTATCTGTACATTTCAAAACATGTGTAAGGCATACAGATAAATTTATCTGTGTGCTTTACACCTGTGTAAGGCACGCAGATAAATTTATCCGTTTGCTTGCTTTACACATGTGAATTTTTTTATTTTTTATTTTTTCAATTCACACACTATTAAAGTAAGCTTGAAAATTGAATTCCAAGAAAAAAAAAAGAACAAACAAACTTGAAACTAGAATCCATCTTATACGTAATAAATTTCGAAATCAATAAACAAAGATTCAGTCTCATATACATGCACCACCACGTCTTCATATACGATATCAGTGTTCTGTACGAACATTCACAGTAGAATTCTCCGATCAAGTCTAAGCAATTAGAGAGATGGCTAGTAAGCCGGCGAAAATGGTTTCGAGTGCGAACATGTTCGAAAAAGCGGAGTTTGGTGCAGGTCCGAAGAATAATCGGATTATGAGTTACGGATGCAGAACAATTGATGAACATGATGGGGAAGATGATGATGACGATGAAAAAGACGATGAAGGAGCGATGATATTTTTGTTTCAAAAGTACCTTGCGCGTTAAAATTTTTATGCGGATGGATTTTGCTTGTTAAAAAATCTTATGCTGAATGAAAAACAGTAAGCGACGTATAAATTGGACCGTTCACTAATTTTTTATTTTTTTATTTAACTTAGCCAAAATCATCGTATTTTTTTTACATTTGTTTCTTCACGACGGTTCAAAAAAATAAAATTTTTAAATGAAATCACAAAAAAAATTAAAAAACAAAAAAGTATCCCAAACATTAGGTGATAGTGGACCCTTCTGTACTTGTAGCCCAAGCCATAGTCGACCTATAGGCCCAATTGGCCCACGGAAAAAAAAATGGGCTCAGTTGGGTTGAAACCCAAATGACATGGAAGAAATGATGATAGTAGATTATACAATCTCACATTATTTTGATATAAAATGAGTGATTATTTAATATAATATTAATGTTTCTTACCTAATAGCTTAGATTTTTAAGCTCTATACAAAATTTCTCTATGGTATTAAAGTAGGACCTATTGTACATACTAAAAAAAAAAATTAACAACTTTACATGGCGAACTCTCCCGATAAAAGGTCACATGATAAGAGACAAAAAAACAAAAAAATATACCACGTGACAAATATCAAAAGTGGCCCCACGTGAGGATACGTTAGAGTATTCAATCCTACATTACTTACGTAGAGAGATGGAACTAGGAATTAAAAACTAGGAGGCCAAACAAGAATAATTTTTTTTACCTAAAGATGTAAAGTATCTAATTTCTATTAGAGAATAGAAAAAATTATAATAATGTAAGGCATAAATAAATAAAATTGAAATACATTCAGTTTTAAAAATATATAAATCCAACGAAACATCAAAGTATGGTTAAACACTTACACAATTAAAGCCCATCATTTATTAAAATGGAACTCGACGTTTTTTTAAATCTCTAAAATTTTCTATGATTGACTTAATACTGAACTTTGCATTCTTTAAAAAAATTTTTTTTTTATCAATTGTAGATGATTTTTCCATAATAATTTACATGTCAAAAAAAATATACAATAAATACAAATACACAGTAGAGACCAATCAATTGATAAACTCCTAATCACCAATCAATAATTAAAAATTAGTAAATCAATCTCAAATTAATCATATCAATCAATAAAATCCACAAAATACTAAATGAGAAAGTGAGAGAAGCACGAAAAGTTTGGATTTCAGAGGCAATTAACCAGTAAGGACTGCAAGGCAAGTCCACGGGACAATGCCGTCGTAGGTCGCCAACTCATTGCCGTCGTAGGTCGTCGACGTCAAAGGTCATAATCGTTGCCTGTCGTAACCATCGTCGCCTTCGGTAGAAGGAGTCTGCAGTTCGCACTTTGCAGTCTCATGGTCACAGGGGGGGGGGTGGGGTTTGCTTCTTAACTCTTGCCTAATTTTAATGAAATACCCTAATATTTAATGAAAAAATCCTTCTTAGTTGGGCTGTATAGAGAAAGGGTTGTCAATCATTTATCACCATTCAAAATGAATATTCTAATTAAGGACAACATGCTTTGCATTATTTTTTGTTAATATTTCATGGTATCTGGGTTGATTTATGCGTACTTCGATTAATTTTTGAAGAACTATTTTTATCGTTCACTAGCAAGATGTGAAATTAAAGCTAAGACAAAACATCGTATGCATTGTTGGAAAACAATTCAATGCCAAAAATATATACATACTCGGTGATTTAGAAAATACATCTTTATTAACTTTCAACAGTTACAATAATCTGAAATTACAATAAAATAAAGTAACAGAAATAATAGGAATAGAATTTGCAAACCGAGTCCTGCAATCGCAGTTTCCTTAAGAATTATTCACCGCCTACCGAGACTGTTGTAGGTTTTCCACCGGCGTCACTCTCCCAGGATAAAGCGGCTACACGATCGTTGGAACACCACCAAAGATCGGCTACGAACGTACTCCGTCTGTCTTTCTCTCTCTTACAGTTTGCAATATAATCTGAGAATTGTATATCTCATTTCTCACCTCTACTGTGGTTTTCTCTGTTCTGTCTCTTCTTCTCTGCCTCTTTTCTGAATTGGATGACAGCATATATAAACATTCCATTATGGATGGGGTTACAGGAGAATCAATAGCCATAAATGGTATTGATTTCCTGTATTCAATTGCTAATTGAACGGCCAATTCAATTGCAATCGAATTCTGTTATTGAATTCTGAAATTCAATGGTGAATGAATTCACAAAATTCCAACAATCCCCCCCATGAATGAAATTGGCGGGAGTACAAACCCGGTTACATAGCTGACTACAAGAGAGATAGACAACTGAAAGTTCCTACATATGATAGGTAGCGGTTAACCTTAAACCTTCCCTTGTGAGAACCTATCGAATTTACCGGCAAACAAGTGGGCGGTACTGCCTTGAATTGTGTTGCCTTAGCAGTAAACCAAGACAACAGGCTTCACACAACGACTTCCACAACGAAGTTTTCGTTCTCACGGTTGTGTTCGTTTTGGCCATGAAACA
>JAOTRH010195841.1:0-11445 GCA_034768845.1 Heliamphora exappendiculata
AACCGTTGAGATCTGTCGTATTTTGAATTTTCGTCTTTAGGGTCGACACAAATAACTTTGGTGTCGACACAAAGTGTATAGGGCAGGGTTCTTTAAGTGGTTGGGTCGATACAAATCTTCTGAGGGGTCGACACAATTTCTGCACTTTACCTTCCAACGCTCTGGGGTCGACACAAATGAATCTGGTGTCGACTCATTTGAAACTTCAGCATCCGGAGGAACAACTGTGTCAACTCAACTTGCTTTCGGTGTCAACACGAATTTTTGTAGGAAGTCTCGGTTCATTTGTGTCGACACATTTTCTCTTGTGGTCGACACCAAAATTCTGCAGTCATCCTCGGTTGTTTTGTGTCAACACATTTTCTCTTGTGGTCGACACCAAAATTCTGCAGTCATCCTCGGTTGTTTTGTGTCAACACATTTGCTCTTGGGGTCGACACCAAAATTCTGCATGAGATCTCGGTTCTTTTGTATCGACATAATTTCTATTTGTGTCGACCCAAACCTTCGGAAACCAAAAGTGAGGATCACTTTTGTGTCGACACAAAATATGTTTGTTTCGACTCAAAATGATTCCTGGGAACTTCGACACTTTTGTGTTGACACAAAACTAGTTTGTGTCGACACTAACGTTTTGGTACCCGAAGATTAACTTGTAAAACAGTTAAGGTGTCAAACCATTTAATCAATGGTTGTTGATACACTTGATATGTTTCAAGTATACTTTGCTTAAAAGTGTTTAACTTAATTTCAATTAAGATCAACACAAAATTATTCTAATTAAAGAATGTTTAAGTGTTTGAACATTTTTGAGATAAAAGTCATTTCTTTTTTGCTGAGGTGTCAACTTTGGTTGTTCAAAATGTGTTAAACACTTTTATTTTGGAAATATAAAATATTATTCATTTAAAACTATTTATTCTTAAAAAATAAATTATGAAAATCATCAAAATTAAATTAAAAAGCCCTTGGGCTAACACACTGTTATAGCAAAAGTTACCAATCCCAAGACATCTCTTTACGTATTATCACATGCTCGTACCCCCTATGCACTCGACTGAAAGTCTTGTGTCTTCAATCCTTAGCAGCAAGCAGTTCGTAGTAGGCATACGTTGAGGGCAGAACCATTGTCGACCAAACCAAGCGATACCCATTTTCCTAAGCATTTGATGGTTAAATGTAACGACTTATTGTGGGACGGCCCCTCTGTTGGAAAATTTATGTTATTGAATGCGATAACACTTGATTGTTTTTCGGGTATGATCATTCCAACCAATTGGTCGGGAGAGACGTCAATTGGTATGTCCACGCTATTCAAGGCTTTCAGGACTACCTGTCGGTGCTTGTGAGATGCTACAAGCAACCCCCAATTACTTACATTGGTTTGCGTCTACTTAAACTGTTTCAGAACTGCATCTTTCTCTTCACTATTCTGTCTTTCTGCACTTTTTGCCTGCTTCCTTGGTTCCTCTTAGCTCCTACTTGGTTGCCCCTTCTCTAGCTGTGTAGGCTTAAAATGCCTCATGCTCCTTGTCACATGCTTTATATGCTCTTCGGGCTCCCATAGTCCTTTAAACTGGTCAGCGACTTTCTGAATCTCGTCCACTGGGCATCCTTTCTCTCAGAAGGCCTAGAAATTGTCTGTCTCTTCATCGTTTCCTTCATTTCCCAAAAATCTTTCTCAATTCCCATTACGTTTTGCAAAAATCAATCAAACTCTTCACTAATTTTGGCCTCCAGCTCAAAACGTTGTGGCAGTGACACTTTGTCAAACGGGTCTTCATAACCGTGTGATGGGGGAGGGCCCCAAGGTTCCCACGAGCCTCTATGGTCGTATGGTTCTTCGACAAGCGGATACCATTCCGGCACATCCTCTCCTTCATCTATTCTATATCCGTGAATTCTTACTCGACCTCTTCCAATTCCCACATGTCGTTCTCTTCTTGATAATCTCATTCGAGAGAACATAAGAGAGATCCCTTGGGTAGAAGTATCCTCTGTTTTGGCTCATGGAGAGAAATAATGTATACAGAAGGATCAAACGCAAGACTTGCGATTCCCAACAAATTTACTTGGGGTGAATTTTCCTCTTTCCCTCTTTGCTCTTCCTCCTCAGCTTCCGTACTGACCGGTGAATTTTTTTCCTACTTACTTTCACTATCGATGTCCTTCCCATTCAAGGATTCCCTTACTTCTGATACTGTTTTCCCTGTTTCTTCTGTTTCAAGACTCGAGTTGGCTTTCTCATACCAAGCTGCTCCTCGGTGCCAAGCTATATCATTGCTTGGGACAGTCAGGACATGCCACTCGATGTCAATTTTTGCCTCTTCCAAACCATCTAATGCCTCATGGCAGACCAAATCTTCTCACAATTGTCTGATTTCTTCATCTTTCTTATCATTACCGTTGACAGGGAGAGGAACTTCCTCCTCGTGGATGATAACGATCAGGAAATTATTGAAACCATCATCTATCAGATCCTCAATAAGGTTATCAAGCAGCAGTACTTTTGAACTGGACAGCAGAACTGTAATTGGTTTCACTTTTATTGCGGGGACTATGAATTTCGTGGGATCAAATCCTTTCAACTCTCCTCCAACGGCGTTTACAGTTTGTTGGTTCGCATAGTTCGGCAGAGGGTTGGTGGTAACATTCAGCTTCTAAGTGGCAGTCGGTGGGGAAATTATCTTGTTGTCTATTAAGTCCTGAATCTCATGCCGAAGCCTCATGTAATTCTTGGTTAAATAACTATGCCCCTAGTGGAAGGCACAGTGCTGGGTAGGGTTATATCTGGGTGGCAAAGGATTTAGAGGTGGGGTCGGCTCCAAAGGCTTTAAGAGACCCTTCTCAATGAGACGGCTCAAGATGGATGTTAAAGATACAGTGAGTTGAGTGAAGGTTCTCTTTTGATTTCAAGGTGGATTTTGGGCAGCCGGTTGAGCAGATGAGCTAGCCTAACTCGGATTGAGATTTAGCAAGTTCACTTCATAATTTCGGTTCACGGCATTTTTGGCATTATTCTGATTATTGGCATATGGCTTGTGAATTATTTTCTGACGTGGTTCTCGCTTCTCAATATCCTAGACTACAGTGCGTCTTCTATCTGTATCCCAACATCAAAAACCTGCTCAAATGTCATCAACGGCTGTGTGATCAGATACTTGCGAAACTGCGGCTGCAAGTTCTTTACCACCATTCTCAGTTGCTCCTTCTCAGTGAGTTGATTTGTCATCTTAGCCTGTGTTTGGCCTAACTTTTTTGAAATTTTTTTTACTTAAAAGTCTTTTAAAAAGTCTTACTAGTTTGGTATCAATTAGATTTTTTTAAACATCTTTTTACATTTGCTTTTTTATAATAAAAAAAATCAAAAAGCCAAAAAGTTTACTAAAAAAGTTAGTCCAAACATAAGCTTAGCTTCCTTAGCCCTCCACCGGGCCAGAAACTCAACAAAATATTTTTTGGCCTCCTGCTGAGTGGTCTCGAGTTTCCGAGTGGTGACATCGAGCTGGATGTTATAATTTAACTGATTGCCAAATGCAGTAGCAATGTCCTCCTATGTTCTCGTCTTTGCAGTATCTAAAGACGTAAACCATTTCTGAGCGGCTCCTGACAATGACCACTGGAAAAGCTGAGCTTTCAACTGATTATTAATACCCATCAGCGACAAAATTTTTACGTATTTCCACGTACATTCTCAAATGGATCCTCGGGTCCCCAGTCCCGTCAAATTTCTCCACATCAGGGATTTTAAACTTCTGAGGTAGTTTATCATCAAAGAATAAACAGAGACCCTCAACGTCTAGCTTATAGTCCTCAACTCCTCGGGCTTTCCTCAAAATCTTCTCCAACTTATCGACCTTATCAGATAAGATCGACTCTTTGGTGGCCAAGATTTTCAGGATCCCCGGCCGAAAGGGATGTACAACTGCTGGTTAGGCTAACTCGGGTCCTACATTATTATCCCAAATATTATCTCATATGCCATCCTCGGGGTCATTCGGAACAACTGCATTAGGGTTTGCAACCTGGGTATGCAAAGCTTGGATTTGAGCCTAGTACTGAGTCTGGAGCCTAACCTGATTAGTTACTGTATTCCAGAATCACTCTCATCATATCAGCCATAGTCAGCCATTAGCAATCTCAACTGACAGATACGTCTGAGTCTTTCGCTCAGAGATCGGGCCCAAGTGCATATAGTTTCTTCTCTTCTCGGCGTTATTATCCCAAGTCTCTAAACTGAAAGGGCTCACGTAAACTAAAAGACTCATTAGCCGAGCCTAAACTCAAAATAACTCACCCTCAATGACGGATCGAGAGGATGAAAAATAATATTAATATGGGTGCTAACTATGCAAACAAAAGCATTCATAAAAAGAAAATCACATAATTCTAAAAGATTTATTAATCTTAAAAGAAGAGTTCTAAGAATCTATATACACATGAAAATGTTGGTAAGTCTTCACTCAGTGTACCTTCTGAATAGCGTCAAAAATATACCTCCCAATGCTAGGAATGGTGCAATGCATAGTTAAATGGTACGCAATAACCCTTTTTGCTACATCTATGAAAGCATGTGGCCAAAAAACTTGTTGGCTTCCTCGACATAGCCCCGAGACAGTAAATTGACCGTGGTATCAAGTAGGTAGAGCGAAAATTTAAAAATCAAGCACACAAATATGCAAATGCAAATGCGAACACCAATGAAAAGTTTACAACAAGAACTATTAACATTTCAAGTTTAGCCCTTTTGTGATTTTATTTGGAAAACAAGTCCCTAGTGGAGTCGCCAAAAAAAGCTGCAAATGTTTTGGGTCTCACGTGGGATGCACCAGATATCTATTATTTTTTAAAAAAAATATTCTTTTTTCTTTTTAAAACAAAAGTCCAAGATATCTAAGCATCCATTTTTTTGAAAAATTGAGTCGCCACTTGATTTTTAAGAAAAATCAAGAAAAAGAAAAAGAAAACTGCGGCGTAGTCTTTTTAAAAAAAACGTAACAAGAGAAAAAATGATTCAGGTGCTAAGGTACAAAAATAAAATGTGTTAGGCATCATTTTCGTCCAACCGTAAGGTTGGCCTCTACTTTGTTAATATTGGTTCTTGTTGTAAACTTTTTAAAGGTAACATATACAGTACGGGGGGATTAAAGAGAGTTCAAATAAAAGCAATCAACAAAACAAAATCATAACTACGATCCATAGAGTAATGCAACTTGGTTATTATTTCTAGATATGCCACACGTATTATTTGAGCAAAACAAAGCGAAAAACATGCGAGTAAGCAATAAAATAAACAAGTAAGATTCTAAGGGTCATACAATAATGTTTCTATCCCTATTATGTTGTAAACAGGCTGTTCAGAACAAACAGAAGAGACTTAAACATCATATTTAAACTACTAGTTAAGCACAAAACTCACGGCCTTAGCAACCAATGTTGCGGCCGTGACAAAAATAGCCACAAAACAGGCGGCCATGACAAAAAAATAGGGTTATCACGAAAAACAGAATAAAAAAAGCTCACGGCCGTAACAAATAAAAGTCGCGGCATGATTCTTAAGGGTACATAAAAAGAATATACATTGCACAAGGCTTAAAACATGCTCAAATGAATAGGACGTGCAAGACAGAGACCATAACCTATTGATTTTAGGCTAGATCCACCATCTTTTATCCTCTATAAAACAATAACTCAAGATAGAATATTCAGGATACCAAAATAAGTAACAAAATGCTTGAAACACATTTTCATTATACTGGCTTCACAAAATCTCACGGCCGTAATAACCAGATATAACAGCCGTGACAAAAATGAAGGCAAATGAGGCGACCGTCATTTAGAGAGGCATAAATGTACCAGTGCCTATAAAAAGGACAAGGCCATAACTGTGGGTTTAACAAAACATACGATCGTGACATAAGAAGGTCGTGACCGTCATGTTTCAGAATCTTAGAAAATTTTTGATGTGTTCATTGTGCTTGTGAGTATCGAAATATAACGTAAACAAAAGTAAATATGCGAAACAGAAGGCTGTGAATATGCTGCTAATAATAAAAAAAACTTGGTGGGGATAAATATTTACATTGAAATGAACGATAAACAAGTAATAAAATAATGGAAACCTTATCCACGACACCCTTGAGAGAAGAAGATGAGGGTTTAAGAAGAGTCGCGGTGTCCTAAGGTTACTTCGTGTGAATATCCACCCCGAATAGCCCCTCGACAATGAGAATATAATACCTCCAAGTCAATATATGTGCTCCAAGAACCCCTCCGAGGCAAGTAAGAACACGAATGAGGCTCAGGAAGTATGGGATAGATGGGGAAAATCGAATGGAAGAATATTTTAACAGAGTTTGGGCCTCTAGGTATGTCTCTCTCTCTCCCTTTCTGCTCGGAATCGCAGCCTATTTATAGGCGAGGCGAGCAACACATACCCCTTTTGGGATGCTGCCACATGTCCAAAAATAGATAATAATAACGGCCACTATTTTTTTTTTTTGTATAGTACAGGCCACTACCTTTATGGTGATAAAAAGGACAGCCTGAATAAAAAAGTAATGGCCATGACAAAAAAAGTCAGCTTAATTTAGGATTTTCAAAAAAAGTTATAGCCGTGAGAGTAAGGACACGACCTGTTTTAGGATTTTTAAAAAAGTGGAGGTCGTGTGAATGGAAATGTCACGACCTGAAGGTGTTTTAGGATTTTTTGGATTTTTGAGCCATATTCGTGATTTTGCTTGTTTAGGGATATCTTTGAGCACAATTCACATTCTTTCGTCATTGGAGCGCATTCAAGATGGGTGCTTAAAACTCGACTTGGTCAGATTAGGGTGTCTACAATCATGGGCCTTAAACTGGGTTCGGATGAAATCGGTACAGTTGATCAAAGTTTGCACAAGTAAAGAGGTCATTCAAAACAGAACAGTACAATTTGAAATATTCTAGAGAAATCTACAAAAATTATTTGGATGCAAGGTTTGAACCCAAACAGAGATCTACAAGTCTACTTTCATACACACAAAAAACAAAACAAAACAATGCGTGAATTCGAGTTTTGTAGAGTGAGATATGGTCATTTTACAAAAGTGGGTCAAAATTGTGCTCAAGAACTGGTAGCCTCACGGGAGCTTATATGGTAGCTTGGGCGGCTAGCCACCTTAGGCTACCGCCTAGCACATTCCAGTGCTCTGTTTGAGTGTGAAATGTTTGGGTCTCATTCTAACTTTGTCCCAGGGTTTTTAAGGCTTTCAAAAGTAGTTCTTAAAGAGTATGTAGGTACGTAAAAGGAGATCTTAAGAGCCCATTAAACTATGATTTACAAAAACAAAACCAATTGTGCCTTGTGATAAACATAACAGTGTATCTTTCTTAGTGTTTCACTTAACACGATATCTTTCTTTGTATTTCACTGTTAATACACTAATTCTATAAGGATTTTGGTGAAAATCAGAGCTTGTGATTAAAAGAGAGGATTCAAGGGAACCTACCTTTTGAAAAAAAGAAAGAACTTCGAAGCTTGAAGAATCTCCCAAAAACTTTTTCTCCAACTTCTCTGCTCTCTTCCTCCAACCACGTGTTTCTTCTTCTTCTTCTTCACTCTTCTCGCACTCTAAGGTTTAGAGTTTTAGAAAATCAAAATTGTGGCTTTAATAGTGAGAGCAAGGGGTCTATTTATAAGGAAAAGAGGTTGGCTTTGCATGGTTTTGGAGTGCCAAGTGTGCATTGCACTTGAGAGAATCTGAAACAAGGATGCGGGTCACATGATGAGAGTGATCAGGGCCTGAGAATGTAATCGACAATGGCCAATACATGGAAGATCTCTCCATGATTGCTGAAACAGTGGTGTGGGTTTCATGATGAAGGCAATTAAGATATAAATATTGAATCCATAATGGCTAATGCATGAAGGATCACTTAATGATTGCTATGTGAGGAATGAGCAGGTTGTTGCTCGGGCCAAAATACTAATGTTGGTTTCTTTCTAGCTCAATGTAATGATAGTTTTAGACTTCAAAGAGGAAACATGATGGCTTTGCATGAGCTTTATGGGTCATGAACATGGGCTTAGTATGGGCATTGTTAAAAAGTTGGGTTACAGATTCATGGATTATAAATATGAGTCACATCTTCTTAAGCCCATTTGGCAATTTTGGCTAGCCCACAAACGTTCTTAAAACCTTAGCCCTAAGCCCGTCTTACAGGAACTTACAAATGCTCAATTCGACAAAAACATACACATACGTATCTCTATATAGCACGTAAACATTAATTAACCTTATTCTACTTAACTCCATTTTTTACAAGACTTTATTCATTTTTATTATTATTATTATCACCATTATTGCTATAAGAGGACTAGTGTGTTACATTGGATTTGGGGAATATAAAAGAAAAACTAAAGAGGACTTATGGGGTTCGAAACCAGAGATTAGAAGGGAAAAAAGGTGAAGCAACGTTCTTGGAAGGTCTTTAAATGGTAATTTCATCTCAATTGTTGAAGTCTTTCTTGATGATGAGCAGCTCGAGTCTTCTTTTCCTAGGATTTCAAATTCCTAGCCAAACGATTCAAGATTTTGTAATTGATTGTAGGTTTTCGATCCTCGATTCAATAATTGTATAGCATATAGGCATTGATTTTGATCAATGAGTTTCTAGTGTTGAATCTAGTTTTCATTTTTGTTTTCTATAATTGCAAATACAAAATTATGCAAACGGTTTATTGTTTACTTCACCATCGATAAATCTTAAAAGAGAAGATTATTCTCTTTACGGCGCCAAATTCATTAAGGACTATCTGTCCTTCAGCAATAATTTATGTTGTGTTCTAATCAGATACTTTTCTTGACATTTCTATTATGACTTGTAGTCGTATCAAGTCAAAATTGAACCAAACGAATGATTTTCACATCAATGCATATTCTGAATTGTAAGGCTAGAGTGAATTCGTAATCTACGAGGTTTCTCTTCATTTTAGAACTAACTTTTCATTGCATTCTTTTACTTTTTATTCCACCTATCTCAATCCAAATTGTTTTTCAAATTGGATTAAGAATTCATTGTAAGGCTACAAAATTTAGTTTTTATGTGATCCTGTGGGGATAGTACCTAATCTTAACTACTATTTTATAGAATAGTTATTTTTACTTAAATTTTAAACGATACTTGATCTTAATCGCTATTTTACGAAGAAGTTGTTTCTACTTGCGTCTTATATTTATTTTCGGTATGAAAAATGACAAACCAATGCATTTCTTCAATTCTCAATTAAGAAGGGAAAAAGGAAGAAAGAAAAAGCCAAAAAAATAACAAACAAACAAAGGCCTCCAGCTGCAATAATTTCAGAGAATATTTCCCACAAACTTGACAATTGGACCATGGCCTTTTGGAGGTTTAATAGCATCTACACATCCCTATAAGAGAGGGGAGACTTGAAAATAGGCACAAAAGTAGGAGTTTCATCCTTATAAAGGAACTAAAATCCATGAAAAAGATGGTCAAACCAACGCGGTAAGGCTTCCAAAGCACCATGAAGACAAATTAGACATCATCCCAAGAAACATGAAAAAAAATAAGAAAAAAAGAATTCTCTCCACTGGCACAAAGTCAGTAACTCCATGTACCTAGATCTTAAGGAAGTGTCAATGCTGGTGAGTTCTGATAACCTTCGATGCCCGTTACCCGCAACCGCGTATTTGGCTGCACAAATTTATCAAAAGCAAACCACACCGTCATGAATGAGCATAGGACCACAGCACAAGATGTTTATGATTACTTAATAATTAATACAGGGATTTAAGAACTATTTTAGGAAATTATGGAGATCTGGATATACTTGTAATCCTCCAAGATTCCACTGGATATGCTAGCATGATGAGCATTACAATACAACTCAAATTCAGAGTGAACCAAATATAACAGGGAACAAATATGTTGAATTATTCAGAGAGGCAAATCCTATTAATTGGAACTTGATCAACCCACAATTGCTATGAACATGCTAATTTGCATGTGTATGTCATACTAACAAATATTGCCCGAACAATGGAGAATGGAATAATCAAAAGAGGAGGTGCAACAGGAGAACAAGAACATGTGGTCTTCCTCAATCATCAGGTGCATCATATGCAACCAACAAGTAAACTTGAACACCCGCCATTAAGAGGTCCTAAAAATACTAACTAAATGTGAAAATTTAACATAGGGGAATTGCACATGTGAAATCAAAAAATTGCAACCAAACTCTCTCTATCAGATGAACATTGTAATACCTGTCGGTGACCAATGTTTCTTCTATAGCCCTTCTTCTTTTTGTACTTAAAGACGACGACTTTTTTATTCAATCCCTAAATGAAAAGGGTAACACTCATAAATGAGGCAGTAGATTGAAGTACAGAGAAATGGAATGAAGAAAATATTTACAAAGTGAAATACCTGCTCCTCAATCACAGCATGTACAGCCGCATTAGGCACCACTGGCTGTCCAAGGTAAGTACTCGTTTTTGTACCCACCAATAAAACCTTGTTCAGAACAACCTGCAGAAAAATCAAAATGTGAATATATTAATAGAGAGACAGAGCAGTGAAATGTGAGAAAACAAAGCAGAGAGAAGAGACTCAAACATAACAATGATATATTGCCGACTCTTGAAGAATTGTAACAGAACTCTCCTTCTTGCAGCTAAACCACACTACCCCCAAAAACATTGATAATAGATACATAATAGTATATCACTATAAATGGTTGCTTAGACCAATATTACAACGGAAGAGTACGAGTAACCACAAAGGAGGTGATACAAGATCAAGAAGAGAGATCTTCAAAGAGGAGAAATTATTTTCCTATTAAATGAACGAAGTTAAGGGGCGGAGTAGACCTAAATTGACATAGAATAGCATGTTAAGAAAATCTATGAACTTATTGAAACTAATTGAAGATATGACCCTAAATAGAGCACAATAGCATAAAACGATTTATGTAGCCGACTCAATTGATTGAGACAAAGGCTTGTTTGGTTTGGCAAGGAGGGTGACAATGTAATTTTGCTATAATAAAAGGGATGTCAATGTATTTTACCCTAAAACAAAACATTATAAGAATTCAAAAAAAATAAAATATGGCCTTGTTATTTCATATTTTAATGAAATCTAGTTGATAACAAGTAAAAACACAACACCAATTCTAAATCTATTATATTGACAAAATTCAACGAGTACAGCAAAGTATTACATAAGCATTACTATATATATATATATATATATATATATATGTTGCTTAGTGTTGAGATTGAACCTAAGTCGTAAGTTTGGTAAAGTTAAAATCAATTTATTTGGATTTTCCAATAAGAAAGAAAATCCTTTTTGGGCCCGGTATTAATGGTTGTACCTAGAGTCCTTCATGGATTTAGTAAAGTTAACTCAAAGCAACTGGTGTTTGCAGTTGAC
>JAOTRH010195852.1:0-42545 GCA_034768845.1 Heliamphora exappendiculata
ATGTGTGTGTGTAATTGTGTTATTATAACTTAATACAGTAGTAATATAAATTTATGTGTGTGTGTGTGTGATTGTGTTATTATAACTTAATACAGTAGTAATATAAATTTATAACTTGTGGAGTATTGCATGGTGACATTTCAAAAACTACGAAAGTATCGTCCAAGTAATTAGTGCAATGTGTTAAAAGTAATTATACAATATTTTTGTGTTATTATATAGTAATTATATTTTTAATAGAATTAATTATGTACTAATTAATAAATATTAAAATAATAATTAAGAAATAATATGGTACAAACGTAATTTCTTTACAAATTTTTATGCAGAATAGTATGACAAATTGTGTTTTTTTTCCCTTCCTTTGATATCAAATGTTGGGGCCACTCTTTGGTAAAGCTAGTCTAATAGCTTATAAATTGTAATTTGTAATAGTTATTATAAGTTTTTAGTAAAAATTGTAACTTGTAGTTGAAATAGAAAAAAAAAAATTATAGCAGAAGTTATAAATGTTTGAAAAAATTTATAATTTAAAATTAAAATTAGTAGTAGAAAATTAAAAACTACAAGTAGTAACATTTTCAAACGCCACTAATTTCTTGAGATAGTATTAAAAAAAAAAGCTACGTGTATAAATGAAAGTGTAACAATAATACTTTTAGGCCATGTTTGTTTTGGCGGACTAATAGTCCGCCCGGATTATTAGTCCGGAGTATAGTTCAATACCGCGTTTGTTAAGCCTCTGGACTAATAGTTCAGGCGGACTAATCCGGACTATTAGTCTGCCAAATGGGAGATAATTAGTGAGGGAGGGAGATGTGGGATTAGAAAAGATTAGATTAAGGAGTGAATTTAAAATTTTTAAAAAATAATAAAAAATATTAAGTTATTAAAATAAATAACATAAAATTTAACTTATTGATTTATTTATGTTAATTTTAAAATAAATTAACTTAGTACAATGGTAAATCATTATCTAGTTCGTTATTTAATCTCACTCAATTCAAACACAAAAAAATTAATCATACCTCACTATTAATCCCATTTCATTACCAATTCTCCCTCACTACTAATCTAATTCAATCCAGTCCGAATTATCAAACGAGCCTTAAAGGCCTACTCTATGTGGGCCATGCTTGATTAGCGGATAAAATAAATAGGATAGAATAAATAGGATTTATAATAAAGTGGAATTATTATTAAAATTAATAATGATAAAAGATTAATAGTGAAAAATAAATTCTATTGTAATTGTTTGTTTTAGTGAGTGGATTATATAATAAGATATTTATTTATTACCAGATTAATATATTTTTTTTGTAAATTATATATTTACCTTTAAAGTATTTTGACTGTTTTATATTTTTTGTCACAAATTTCTGTATAGTTGATATTTGTTTGACTTACCTTTTAAAACATTATGAAACATAGATTAGGCTTTTTTCTAGAAGTATTTATCTTCTTTTGTCAGTGCTTTGGAAGATTTCAAGAAAATCAATGCCCTTGTACAACATGCATATGTGGATGAACAACATATATTCAAAAACATACAGTCCAAAATATAATTTTGTAGCAGCTCATAATAATGAGGAATGAGGGATGAGGAATGAGAAAAAATAGGGCCTCTCTTGAGCGTGGATAAAATAGTAATAATTTCATCTTTCATTCAAGAATACCTCCATATAATAGTGTAAAAAAAAAAAAAAAAAAATTTTTTTACAGCAGCTCATAAGGAATGAGAATTAATCTCATTTTTATTTTCAAACAAAAAAGGGGCTTGTGGACCCCTAACTCATCAGTAATTCATTCTCATCTCCTTAATTTCGTTATCAAACATTGCACTGGGGTAATTAAGAGGTAGGATTGAACTATGTAAGAATAATTTCATATAGTTCGATGCTTGGTTTGATAAATTCTGAAGTAATAAACATCCCAATAAATTACCTTAAGCCCTCAAATGTGGAATAAAAAATAAGCCCTCTAATATGGAATAAAAGACATTCCACCTCTGAGGTGGGTTTAATAATCTCCAGATGAAGGGGGAGAAGAATAACATGTTGAAAGACCCATTTGTCCTTTCAACATATGCATATCAACTTGGTTTTGTTGTTGAGATTTAATCATAAATTTTCAAACGCAAATAGAAGCACATCTATGTGCACACTAAAAAAAGATCACACAAGAATTTATATGGCTCGACACAATCTGTTTATATCCACGAGTGAGAAAGATAATTCACTATAACTGTAGAGTATACAATAATGAGATTAAAAATATTCTAATACTCGACACCCATAACTCGAGTCTTAAAACAAACCCTGCTTTTTCACTCAAAGGTGACCCTGGTGCCCTCGGTATTTTTTTGCTTATTTCTATATCCCTTTGATTCAACTCTCTACAAACTTACTGGAATTATTAGGTTCCTATTTATAGGCAAACTCTAAAAAATTTAGCATCTATATAATTATAAGATCCTACACATATTGTGTTAGTCTTAGGCAACTTAAGAGGGGGATGAATTGAATTTTAAAACAATAATAACAATTTTAAAAATCTTTATCAAAACCTTTTTAATTTCACAAACCAAATAGCAATAAGCAACAGTTAAAGAGCAGACTTCTTCCAAGTCTACATCCACTCCTCAAGACTCCTCTTGAGAATTTCTACTATTAATTAATGTTTTATAAGCGCATTCAAAAGCCTTTATAGCCTTGAAGCTGTTTAATAAACAACTTTATTTTTCTAAACACACTTAAGCTCTTCTTTAAGAAGATCAGCTCACTCTTTTAAAGAATTACAAATGTGACTCACCCTTTACAATAAATAAAATTGAATCAGAGATTCACTCACAATCATCCCTTAAAATAATTTGATAATAAATGAGCAAAGGAGTGAGAGAATTTGGGATGGATGAGTAAATAAGCCTTTAATGATTTAAGAGGAGAATGTAGGCTTCAATGCATTCAATAGAACAGTAATCCAGAAGTTTGAAATTTTGAAATTTACTCATTTTATAGCTCACTAAAGTAAATGATCGTTGATGGTTGGTGGAGACAATTAATGCTTAAAAAATGTTACCGTTTGAACCAGACGCCATTTTGGAAATTTGTCACATGTGTCAACACAAAACTCTTTGGTGTCGACACAAGTTGGTCTTGGCCTTGGTTCTTGGACAAAAGTGTCGACTCGTTCTTCTTGAGGTGTTGACCAAACTTTTGGATTCTCATCACCTACACTTAGGTGTCGACTCATGGTACATTTAGGGTTGACCCTTTCATTACTTTAGTTATCTAGCTAGAACCTTGGTGTTGACTCATATCAGAGTTGGTGTCGGCTCAAGGCTTCATGTCTACTCAAGTGTTAACTCATATCTTCGTTGGCGTCGACTAAGTTGAGAGACTTTAACTATTCAAAATTTGGTGTCGACACTACTCGTCTTTAGTGTCAACTCAGCCATGCAACTTTGGCTACTGAAATTTCAGTGTCAACACTTTTTACTTTGGTGCTAACCCAGCCAATCTGACTTTGGCTACTGGAAAATTAGTGTCGACACTCCTCACTTTGGTGTCGACCCAGTCGATCAGATTTTGGCTATTAGAATTTTGGTGTCGACCCTTATCTTCATTGGTGTCAATCCAAACTCTTTATTTTTTGGAGGGTACCTTTCTATCAACTCATCTGCTCGTTGGTGTCAACACATATGGGTTAGTGTCCAGGGGATGACTTGATGTCTTGGTGTCGACTCATATCATTCTTGGTGTCGACATTAGAACCTGGAGTCCAGAGAATCACTTGGTATCGACTCATGTTAGCATTGGTGTCGACACAAGTTGAATTTCGTCAAGGCGCTTGAATGTCGATTCATGCATATGTTGATGTCGACTCAATGTGCTCGTCCAGCCTTAACTTGGTGTTGACCGAGGTTGTAACTGGTGTTGACTCAACTTGGATCCTGGTCCAACACTAAAGGTGTCGGCACAATCGGTCATTGGTGTCGACACAATCTATTCTCTTGAAACGTCTTAAGTAAAGCTGTTAGAGGTGTCGATTCTAAACCACAATGGTATCGACACACTTGAGTTTGTCAAGTATGCTTTGCCTATAGATGTCGACTCAAAAGTCAATTGGTGTCGATACAAAACATTCTGTTCAAGAACACTAAGTGTCAGCACAAATGGCATAAGATGTCGACAAATATTCATGTAGTGTTGACTCAACCTTTTTGAAAAATACTTAAATATTATATCTTTTTAAACATTTAATTAGAAAATGTGATTTAATAAAATCATCAAAATCAATTAAAATGCCTTTGGCCTAACATATTGGATTTCTTAGGATTCATGATTCTAGTCAAATCAAAATATATGTAAATAAAATTCTAATTATATAAATCCTCAAAATATAAGATACACACTTGTAGACACCCTGATTTGATACAGTCGGATTTTAGGTTTATCTTGGTGGAACTGATGATGAAAAACAACGGGAATAGTACTTAAAAAGTCTCCAATTGATCACCGAGGAGAGATTTTAGCTCAATACATCCGAAAAACCCTTGCAAACCTTTAGGCCACAACCTTCATTCCCACGGTCGCAACTTTTAAACCCTAAATATATTGTGGTTGCCCCATTGATCCTAGCGAGTGCCATCGTCGACATTGAAACAACTGTAATAAAATTCTATAAAACCTTAATTTTGATGGCGACCGCCACCTTCATTCATTGTAGCCGCAACATTTGGTGCTTGATAGTGGAATTTTCTATTCCCTCCACATGTCATCACGCCACAGGGCGTCATCCTAGTACATTGGCCTATAAATTGAGACCCCTTTGGGTCGATTTAGGAGGGGTAGGAATGTCATGAACTTACCGAAGCTTTGTTGAATCACTAGCTCAGATTCCCGCCCTCGCATTTCCAGCTTCGCTTCTTACGCTCGGAGTACCAAAATCGTTCTCGGTGATTAGAGGATAGGCAGACGAGTTTTCAATCCCCGCCTTGAGGTTACGCTCGGATCATCATGCAACAAGTATAATAGTAAGAATTTTGGCACTTTCCTTTTCACACCTTTGGTCTCTCGTGGAAAGGCTAGAATTAGGTTTAATTTGTTGCTTGGAGATTATTAATCGTTTGTTCTCCATTTTTGTTAAAACAACCGAAAGATTTTATAATATTGTTTCACACCTTGCATGCCAGCACCCCGCTCACCGTACTATAAAAATTCAATAAGCAGTACATTTGAATATTATGGTCGTAAAAATCAATATAACAAACGTAACATTTATGCACTAATATTTTCGCGGCCGTAATATCGTTACTCATGACAACGAACTCTGAGCCTTAAAATGTTTTTGACTGTGACATTGGCAGTTACAACTGTAAATTTTTTATGCTTCTAGTAGTTTAATTTTATGAGTTTAATATTCAATTATTTCTCTATTATTCCTAACATGTTCTGTTTAGCCTAATTTTAGCGTGATTTGTGATTAAGATGCGTTTTTCTTGCTTGTTCCTTTCAATGTGTTAATACTATAAGATTATGTAGTTTGGTATTTAATTTTGGATGTTTTCTCTTTCATCCCTAATTTTTGTAATTGAATGCATTTAAGAATTTAAGAAAAAGAATAGATGATGATAAGTGGAGCAAACCTAAGGGTTAGGCGGAATGATGTGCCTAACACTTTCCGTATTTCGTATCTTAACCTCTGAACCCACTTTCGAAGGTAACAATGACAAGTGGCTTGTTTTGTTTTTATTGGGTTTTCTCAAAAATTAAGTGGCGACTTCGTTTCTCAAATGTAAAGGGTTTTCAGCTTTTCCATTTTAAAGGTTTTATTTTCCTTTATAAGATTTTTTAAGAAAAATAAATGAATTCCCTTTACAAACCCAATAAAAACACCATAGCTTTTTAGAGAATCTACTGGGAATTTTTTTTAAATAAGAGGGTTAGATTCAAAAGCATCATGGGTTCTTTTATTTAAATTCTCATCTCTCCATTGTTCTTTAGCCCACCACTTAGTCTACCCAATACCTTGGTTAGTTTACTGTGTTAGGGCTATATAGGGGAAGCAAGCAAGCCTTCTGACCACGCGCTCCTTTAGGTGTGGCAAAAAGGGTAATTGCGTACTGTTTGTGTTTGAGGTAAAACTACTAAGATCATTGTTTTTGCAAACTATTTTTGCTAAAAAATTAATTGGACGGACAAACGCCAAAATGGGCTCCAGATAAAACTTTTGACGACGAATGATCAAAATTAAAACTCGTGCAACCACAATTAATTTATAAGAATACCATTTACTGGTTGATTTTTCAACTACGATTTGATTTCGAGTTGAAGCTCCCGTCAGACCTTCTACTGTATTCTTTTATGCGATTTTCGGATATAGTGTGGGCTATAATCCTTCGAGAACTCGTACCGACAGAACCTAGACAGCTTTAGTCTTAAAGATATGTTATGAAACTAGTTCAGCTTACCCCCATATTTATAGGGTAATAGTAGGGACCTATGGAGTAATTATAAGTAAGACTTCTAGTAGAACATAGACACCTATCAGCGGTTTTCGCAAGTAAGCAAACCTCATAGCAATATTCGTAATTATGAAAATCTTGCAGCGGTTTCTACAATTTTCATAAAACACTGAATCACAGTTCATACTACTAAAGAATTATAATTGCACTTTGAGTCATAATTTCAAGATCTTCTTACATTGAGCTCATATTATTAAATTCTTAATATTTCTCCCTACGTTAAGATTCTTGATACCCGTCAATTAAATTTAATTACTGAAAATTTAATTTAATCAATATCTTGTAATTCTTTAAGCCATTTTGCCTAACTTATTTGACCGCTGAATAATCAAATTTACCTTCATGATTTGGCCCGGTTAAAACTTATATGTTTCCTTAAGGAGGTATCGTCAATCTCGATCATTCGGGATGTGGATTCCGTCAATAATTAATATTCACCAGATACATAATATCGCTATCCAACTCACAGGGAATATAGATGCATGTAAGATCGTACCCTCTAATGAATCAAAACAACGAATATTAAATATACGTAAATCAATAATTATTTCAGGATTAAGAGTATAAGTACTATTCATAATAACCTTGGGGTGTAAATTAATTTATATAGTCAGTATAAAATTAATTATTTCAATCTGTCCAGTTCAATACACACAAAATGTAATAGTACAGAGAGTCGGAATAATAGACAACACTATTATATGTTTTCCATAACCAAGACGGGTATACTAAAACTCTGTACTACAGTCGTACCGATGGTATGTCTATTTCCATCTAAACTGTGAACACAAAAGGTATATTCAGCAAGAACCTAAAATATGATCTTCTATGTATAAGCCGTAATTTACACATCGGATTAAATATTATATAGAATAAAGGACATCCATGTATAATATTTAAAGAAATGACATTGCATACATTGTTCAGTAAAATTTTCATAAAATAAAAAATTAATTTTATTAAAATAAAATTAAATACTAAAAATACATGATTTTCAGTATACCAACCCTAACAATCTCCCACTTATACCCAAAACTATGCTGCCATACATTTGACTCTCATGCTCTCTACATGATTATCAAAAGTCTTAGTCGGTAAGTTCTTTGTGAAAGGATCTGCAAGGTTGTCTCCTGATACAATCTTGTTTACAGCAACATCACCTCTCTATATAATTTCTCGTATCAGGTGATACTTACACTCAATGCAGTTTTCTTTCTTGTGGACCCTTGGCTCCTTCAAGTTTGCAGCTGCTCTGTTATTATCACAATAAAGTGTAATAACCGACTGAACTAAAGGGACTGCCTCTAGATACAACAGGAAGTTCCTGAGCCAAATGGCCTCCTTGGCAGCTTTAGAAGCTGCCACGTACTTAGCTTCCTTGGTGGAATCAGTAATGCAGGATTGCTTGATACTCTTTCAACTTATAGCTCCACCTCATAAGGTAAACACATATCTTGAGGCAGACTTATGAAAATCTTTGTCAGACTAAAAATCTAAGTCTGTGTACCCCAAATGTACTAAACTATCTGCTTAGTAAACCAAAATATAATCCTTAGTCCTTTTCAAGTACTTTATTATATTTTTTTACCATAGTCCAATGCTCATGCTCTAAGTTAGATTGATATCTGCTAACCATGCCAACGAAAAAACAGATGTCGAGTCTAGTGCAAAGCATAGCATACATGAGACTTCCTACTACCGAAGCATAAGTAACCGTCTTCATTTTCTTTATCTCATTAGGTGTCTTAGGACACTGATCCTTGGATAGAGTAATTTCATGCCTGAAATGGAGAAACCCTTTCTTAGAATCCTGTATGCTAAAATGAGCAAAGATATTATCGATCTGTCTAGATAACCTTATTTTAACCGTAGATAATGCCCCTACATCATTTTTGATGAACAAGATATTGTTTATATAGACTACTAGGAAGACCACCACACTTCTGTCACGCTTCTTGTACACACAAGTCTCATCCGAACTCTGATCAAAATTATAAGATTTTATGACTTGAACAAATCCAGTGTTCCAAGATTTCGATGCCTGCTTAAGTCCATAAGTGGATCTCTTAAGCTTGCACAACATGTGCTCCTAGCCCTTTGTAAGAAATTCGTTTGGTTATACCATATAGATATACTCATCAAGACTTCCGTTAAGGAAAACTATCCTGATATCCATTTACCAGATTTTGTAATCGAAATGAGCGGCAATGGATAAGAGAATTCGAATAGACTTAAGCATGGCTACCAGCGAAATGTTTTCCTCATAATAGATCCATTCTTTTTGAGTGAATCCTTTAGCAACAAGCCTAGTTTTAAAGGTTTCAACTTTTCTGTCTACTCATCTCTTCCTCTTGTAGATCCACTTGCATCTAATGAATTTTATCCCTTCGGGTGGTTCTACAAGTTCCTAGACTTGATTGGAATATATAGAATCCATCTAAGAATTCATAGCCTTTTGCCAAAGATCTGCATCTTTGTCCTAAAATATTTCATTATAGTTACAGGGTTTGGTATCCAGTTCTGCCAGGATCTTTTCAAAAGACTCTTCCAAGAACATATACCGATCAGGTTGATGAACAACCCTCTCACTACGACGAGGTGCTACCTTGTCTGTGTACTAGCAGTAAAACATTGTGCAAAATCTGAACCCTGTGCATCAACACCCTATTTATGATTTGCACATATCCCGATAATTCTCCCACTACGACGAGGTAATAGAATATCAGTGACTTGTAGTTTCTCTTCTATTCTACTGGTATTTCCTTTCAGTTCTTCAAAATTAATATTGATTTTGGACATGTGGTCCATAATATAATTCTCTTTCAAGAATCGGGCATTAGTGCTAACAATGACCTTTTGATCTTTAGGATTATAAAGTAGACCACTTGTTGTTCCCTTGGGATACTCCACAAAGAAACAGACTTCTGTCCTCAGTTCTAACTTACTCGCATTCCCTTTTAGCACATGTGTTGGACACCCTCAAATCCAAATGTATTTCAGACTAGGCTTACGCTCGATTCACAATTTTATAGGAGTAAAAAATACTGATTTAGAAGGTACCAAGTTCAGAATGTAAGCCGTTGTCTCTAAAGCAAGTCCCTAAAATGAATCGAATAATCTTGAATAACTCATCATGGACCTTACCATCTCCATAAGAGTTCTATTCTTTCTTTCTGCCACACCATTCTACTATAGAGTGCCAGGTGCAGTCAACTAGAATATAATTTTCTCTGATAATAAGTAGTCGCTAAACTCTCCAAAGAGGTATTTTCCATCACGGTCGGATTATAGTGATTTGATACTTTTACCTAGATGCTTCTCTGTCTCCGCCTTGAATTCTTTGAATTTTTCAAAGCATTCAGACTTCGGTGCATCAGGTAAATGTATCCATACCTTAAGTAGTCATCAATGAAACTGGCAAAGTACTCAAAGCCACCTCTAGTCCAGATTGTCATAGGATCACACACATCAGAATGAATGAATTTTAATGGTTCTTTAGCTCTATAGCTTTTGGCAAAAAAGGATCTCTTGGTTATCTTACCCTCTAAGCAAGATTCACAGACTGGAAGTGCCTCTACTTCCAATGAACTCAAAGGTCCATTTGCTACCAGTCTGTTTATCTTTTTTAGATTAATATAACATAAGCGTAAGTACCAAAGAAACGTTTGATTCATTAAAAAAGAAAACTTTCTCTTATATGGTAAATTTGATGTGTTATTCAATTCAGTTAGTTGTAGTATCTGAGAGATAAGAGATAGGACATACAGATCATCCACCAATGTACCAGAACAAATAAAATATTATTTTTCTTCACAACAACAGAGTCATCGAAATGAACAAAATATTTGTTCTTTATTAAACTCGAGACTGAAATTATTATTTTTAATCGAACGTACATAAAAATAATCTTTTAGAAGTAGTATCCTATCTCTACTAAAGGTGAGAGTGACATCTCCTACTACAACTGCTGTCACCCTTGTATTATTACCCATGTGCAGGTATATTTTTCCATCACTGAGCTTCCTAGTTTCTTAAAGCCTCTGCAAAGAATTGCAGACATGATTAGTGGCTCTCGTATTTAAACATTAGGTTCCGATAGATAACACTGCTAAACATGTTTCAACTACCAGTGAATAGAAATTACTTGGTTTGTTCTATTTACTGAGAAAAATTGGACACTATTTTTTTCAATGCCCAAACAGGTTACATTGATAGCACTTGCCTCTTGGCTTCTTCACACCAACTTTTAGTCCTTTAACTGCTTTTAGACATGTGTTTTCCCGTGTCTGAACCTTTTGCTTCTTCTAACCTTTCGGCTTAGATGAAAAATCTTTTTCAGCTATATACACAGAACTTGACTTCCTAAGAACACCATTAACTGCTTGAAGTTCCTTAAGAAGTTCTGCGAGTGAAAAGCTGAGCTTGTTCATGGTGTAGTTTAGGCAAAATTTCTTAAAACTTTTAGGTAGTAACTGGAGTATGATATCGACCTAGGTTTTTTTTGTTAATTTTAGCTCCTAGAATCTCCAGTTCATTCAGAAGACTGATCATCTTAAGAACATGATCCCTATTAGGGTGCCTTCAGCTATGTTTGCATTCATTAGAGACTTCATAGCCACCTGCCTAATAGCACGATTTTGATTCCTAAACATTTCTTTGAGGTTTATAATAATGTCATAGGCACAGGGCATAGACTGATGCTGATGCTGCAAAATATGTAACATTAAAGCCAAAATGTAATAGCGAGCCATCTGATCAATTTTTTGCTACTTTTGATGGACCTGAATTTCCTATTCGGTCACCCCCACATTAGTTACCGGTGGACATATCTCAATTAATACAAACTTATAATCCTCGACAGTTAAGATAATGTCCAAGTTTCGTTTTCAGTCAACATAGTTCGGTCCCTTAAGTTTGTTTTCTTTTAGTATTGAAGCGAGTGGGTTGAAAGCTATTTTAATCTTGAGAATCACATAATTAAAAATACCATTAATTATGATGAGCAAAACTTTAAATTTATTCTAATTTGATTTTCTCTACTATTTTAAAAAAAATTTACCAGCAGCCTGGTACCTTGTGAATAGCATGCCTCGATGGGAGGACGTCTACAATCCATCGTTTGTCCAGACAGACCAATTTCTATTAATTTTACTATCTAGGAAACTAACCCTACTAAGTAAAATTAAATAGCTGACATACTTTCGATCCAGTATATAATAGTAGTGACTCATATGAAAATGATACTATTATTTACAGCTAAGTGTTAACAATCAATTAATCTCAAATCAATCGCTTTGCAATGAACTCATCAGATGAAAAAGTGATCCACACTAATAATTATCTAGAATTATCCCTAAAGAAGGTTTGTACTGGCGATGCCGCAATTAATCTGTCCGATGGGGAGGAAGGCCCTACTGCTGACACGCAGAGTTTAATTGCATTATCTACAAACTGATGATGATGGTGACCGTGAGATTTAATTGCATTTTCTCCCACTTAGATTTTTAAAACATTTTCGAAGATTTTAAAAATTCGTTTAGTTGAAATAAATTTATTAATTTAAAAAACCACACGATCTGAAAGAATCAAACATTTTTCCGTGTACACGATTCTAAAGATTCTGATTTGCCAAATTATCTTTTCGTGTTTAAATCGTAACAAATAAAATTTAATAAATGCACAGTTTTTTCTTCAGTCTTTTAGTTAAGGTAGTGATTAAATGTATTTATTTATTTTATTTTCTTATCCACATTTTTCAAAAAATAATAATTTATTTTGATTAAATATTTTTCTATTTAATTAATTCAAAATTCAAAATTAATTCCCACATTTTTTTCAAGATATCTGATTTTATGAAAAATTATCTTAAACGTGATATTTTGTAAAAAAATAAAATATCTAATTTTTTTTCATTTAATTAAAATTAATTAATTAAAAAAACTTAATTTTATTTTTTATTACAAAATATTTTAATTAAAACTGAAATTTTGAATTAATTAAATTAACAGAAAAAATAAAATAAATATACATTATCTACACAGTTCGTATATATATAAACATAAGATACATATATTTCGATTTTATGATCAAAGTGAAACGCTGAAGCGTTTCAGTCTTCTATAGAGGATAAGCTGTAATAATTCTCTTTCTTGTTAATTTGCTATATTCTGATTGTATTAGGCTTCCCTGATATTGTGTGATATACAAGTATATCATAAATCAGTTTTCAAACATATCAGAATACGATCAAAATAACTAAGGAATAACAGAACCACCACCGGCCACCACTGCCCCGCCGACGCTTGCCTTAGCCACTGGATCCAGGCGGCTTTTTCCGTCTCGTCCGTGCTCCATTTTCGACGCTTTTTATACAAAAAAATAGCTATCAAAATTTGTATTTTTTTGTCAAAAAATCTGCTCAAATCCATTTTGAGCTTTTTTAAGTGGTCTTTTTGCGCCCATTTTTTTAATAAAATAACTCAAATATGCAGCAACCCGTTGCTTCAAAGAATGCCTCGAAAACAGTCTCGAAATAGCCCTGTACCAGCATCGTTGCCGCCGCCGCCAGAATGCCGCTGTTATGCTGCCTGTTTTGTGCTCTGTTTGGCCGAGTTTTTTTAATGATTTTTGAACAGTGTATTAAAGTCGATTTACTGTTATTTTAAACCTAAAAAATTGCTCAAAAAATAGTATAAAAAATGGCCCAAAAAATCATCAAAATCGTCGTCAAATCGTCGGTGGTAAAGTCGCCGATGGTGGGCTGTTTTTAATGATTTTTTTCACTATTTTTGACTTATTGTTGCTATTATTTTTAATGCATAAATGCTATAGAAAACTTATTAAAAAAACTTTTTAAAACCTTTAAAAACTTACCGCGATCCGTGGCTCGTAAAAATTCAAAACCACCGCCAGTGCCGCCGCTGTTCTTCGTGTTCTTGGATATATTCAATTTATTCTTAAATAATCTAAACAGATATTTAAAAATAAATAATTAGCTATTACATTTATCCTATATTCCGAAAGTTCACATTCGATCTATCACGGTCAACTTGCATGATTTAAAAAAAAAAATAATCATCATACAAACTCATTCAATCAAACATAAATAATAATATGAAGATCATAAAATAGATATTAAAACATCTGCAAAATCAAATTAACACAGTTCTAAAATTACTCAGCCCTAATAACCGTAAACAAAAAATAAAACGGTTCTATGCCAATTGTTGGAGGTAAAACTGCCAAGATCATTATTTTTGCAAACGATTTTCGGTAAAAAATTAATTAGGTGGGCAAATGCCGAAACGGGCTCCGGATAAAACTTTTGGCGATGATTGATCAAAATTAAAACCTGTGCAACCACAGTTAATTTAGAAGAATACATTTTATCGGTCGATTATTCAACTGATTATGAGTTAAAGCTCTTGTCAGACCTTCTACTGTATTTTCTTATGCGATTTTCAGATATAGTGTGTGCTATAATCATCCGAGAACTTGTACTGGCAGAACTTGGACAACTTTAGTTTTGAAGACAAGTTATGAAACTAGTTCAGCTTACCCGCATATTTGTAGAGCTACAGCAGGAACATGTGGAGTAATTATGAATAAGACTTTCAGTAGAACACAAACACCCATCAGTGGTGTTCGCAATTATAGAAACCTCATAGCTGTATCTGTAATTACGAAAACCTTGCAGCAATTTCTGCAATTTTCATAAAATACTAAATTATAGTTCACACCACTAAAAAATTATAATTGTACTCTCACCCATAATCTTAAGATCTTCTTGCATTGAGCTCCTATGACTAAATGTTTAACATTTCTCCCAACGTTAAGATTTTTGATACCCGCCAATTAAATTTAATTACTGACAATTTAATTTAATCGGTATCTTATAATTCCTTAAGCCCTTCCACTTAACTTATTTGACTGTCGGATAATCAAATTCACCTATAAGATTTGGTCCGGTCAAAACTTATAAGTATTTTTAAGCGGGTATTGTCAATCCCGATCATTTGGGACGTGAATTCCATCAATAATTAATATTTACCATACAAATAATACCGCTATCCAACTCACCGAGAATATAGACGCATATAAGATCGCACCCTCTAATGAATCAAAACAACGAATATTAAATATATGTAAATCAATAATTATTTCAGGATTAAGAGTATAAACATTATTCATAATAACCTTGGGGCGCAAATTAATTTATATAGTCAGTATAAAATTAATTATCCCAATGTGTTCTGTTTAATACACACAAAGTGTAATAGTACAGAGAGTCGAAACAATAGACGACATTATCTGTTCCCCGTAACCAAGACAGACCTACTAAAATTATGTGCTACATCGTACCGATAGTATGTTCATTTCCATCTAGATTGTGAATATAGAACTTATATTCTGTAAGAATCTAAAATATGATCTTCTCTGTATAAACTGTACTCTACATACTAAAATAAATACTATACAGAATAAAAGACATCTATGCATAACATTAAAAAAATGATATACATACATTGCTCATAAAGATTTTCATAAAATAAAAAATTAATTTTATTAAAATAAAATTAAATACTACAAACACATGATTTTAGTATACCAACCCTAACAGGTTGACCATACCTTACACCACTACCTAGCATAAGAGGTATATTCATGACTCTATTCAGAAATTACCCTAAGTGATAATCTACTGGCCTCCATATAGTTGCTTAGAAATTTCCCTTTAGGATTAAAGCTTACAGGATTATGTGTTTTTTCCTTTTTGGATGTTTTGATTGAACATGAAGTGCTGTTTTGTTCAGCTTAGTTTAGCGTTCTTCTCGGAGCTCTGCCCATTTTTCTTTTAAAGTCTCTGTTGAGTCTAGTTTTCCTCTTGGGGCTCACCCCGTTTTAATTTCAAGTCTCCGTGGAGGTGCTGCCTTTGTATGGTTTACTTGTTGCTTCAGAGCTTGCTCCGTTCTTTTCCTTTGAACCGTGGTTGAGGTGATGTTTGTTCTTTTCCCAGAATGCTGCTAGTTGTCAAGAGTGATCCATGATGATTGTTCCATCCATCATTTTTCAAGTTCGATTTTGTATAAGATCATTGAGATAGGTAGACTGAGAATGAGGTGAATTTACAGAATCACTCAAGAGACATCAGAACTGAACATGATAGAGAATGAGGTGAATTTGGATGCTTTGATGAGAGTTGTTTTAAATATGCAAAGGTTAGTAAATCATGAGATGCAGGTTCAGACAGAGTGTCAAGCTCAAATTCGGGCAATTCAGGCTTAGTTACCAAGGTTGAATGAACAGCAGAATGACAATCAAGCTAACAAAGCAGGGGAGGAATTTTGGGATGAGAACCCAATTTTAGACAGTCCCCAGGTTGCTGAACATCCACAAGTCAATTGACTTGTTGTAGTAGAGGAATAAAATGCAGCTCAACTCCGAGAGTCGGCTTTGGCCGATAAAGTTGAGAAAATAAAAAAGGTATTGAGGAAGGCGAAGAGAGTTGAAGAGTACATTTTAAATGTAGGAGGATTGTACTTATTCCCAGAAGCTAAGTTACCAAAAAAGTTCAAAATACTAGACATGGAGAAATTCAATGGAACAGAAGACTTGTTCATCCATCTGTGGATGTATGTTGGCAACTGCGCTAATGAGAATTAGTGATTAGCTCAAGTCCTAACTCTTACAAAAATCACTCTCTGGGACTGTGTAAGGGCCCATATTTCCAAACACAAGTTCAGAATCCAAATAGTGGATTCTCAACACGAACAAAAAATTTGTGAAACCCGAATCGTAGTTCTTGAAGTCACATATACGCTAAAAATCCTAATTCTAGATAGGTCATTACGATAACTTAGAGATTGAATCTAAAACTCAAGATAAGCCCAAGATTAATTAGGGATTAGCCCAAGAGGTCACCTAAGGCCCAAAGACAACCGAGGGAATATTCAACTATAGGCATAACAAGAAATAAGGACTAAAACTCCAATGAAGCACAAAACCTTAATAAGGCCCAAAAACTAAAAGAAATGCCCAAGAAAAGGATTATGGCCCAATTTAAATTAAAGGCCCAATTAGTAAATTAAGTCCAAGAAAAATAAAAAGAAAACCCATGGATCAAGCCCAACTTAAAATTCAAAGAAAGACCCAAATTTAATTATTTTGGCCCAAAATTTTAATCCAAAAATCATTAAATACAAAAATTAATTATTAAAATGAAAAAAAGAAACCCCATAATGGTCGGCTAACACTGGGAAATGCGCCCAAAAAGTACAAAAGTTGTACTTTTGATATATTGTGAAGATTTGTCTTGAAAACATGCAGTATTATACAAATTGGAGACTTTTTCTATATAAGTTTAGCAATTTTATACAGATTTAATATTTTTAAATTTCACAAAATTTCTTTTAATATTTTAAACATTTTTTGCTTCTTTTTAGCTGAAAGAGTTTTATTCAGCTAAAATCTTTTCAACTCTTCATCATCCACCATTTGACAACACATAAGTCTACTAGGCTATAATTACACTTCAGGTCCTTAACCTATCCTAAATTAATTGCACAATAAGTTCCTCCATGAGCCTATAAAAGCAAGGCCATCCCACCCCTCTCCCTTCATAATTTTTGGCCAAGGTGAGGAATTCCTAGAGAGAGAGTGTCCCAAGGAGGAGGAAAGAAAGAAAGAAGAAGAAGAATAACAAGAAGAAGAAGAAAGAAAGACATAAAGAAAGAATGAAAGAAGAAGAAAAAAGAAGAAAAAAGTTTAGAGCTAAAGCTTAAACCCTAACTTCATTTGATAAAGACTTCAGATAGAAACTCCTAAAACTCATCTTAACCTTCTCTTTTAACCCCCCTCTACAACAAATAATATGATCTAAGAAGTTAGAACAAAGATTAGAAACAAGAAAGTTTAAAAAGAACCGAATAGGAGATAGCTTAGTTGTTGTGCATGGAATGATGCCTTGTGTTTTGTTTTCTTTTCTATGGGTTAAACAAACATATTATGTAAATGTTAACACCTCTGGAACACACTGGTTTTGAGCTTAGATAATCTATATGGACACATAATATAAGTTTAACAAGAATAAGAACAATTCTACTGAAGAAAAACCAGGAAACGCCCTCTTTTTTATCTTACCCGATTTTTTTAGTGAACCAGAAAAAGTCTTCTTCAAAACCTATTTTTACTGGAGTTTCATGAAGTTATTTTTAGCATGTTTGATTTTTGGTAGAGCCCAAAATGATGTCTAAGTGCCCCAAACATAATTTTTACGCTTTTATGCTAAAGTAGTAGAAAATAAGCTCACTTTGTTGAATTTTAGAAGCTTTCAAAAAAATTCCCTCAGGCCAAACTTTATGTCCAAGGTTATCTTTTTGAGTTATCTTTTATTTAAAATTTATTTGAAGTGATTGGAATGGACAATTTTTCCTAAAACCCGTTTTTACCAAACAATGTCGTTTTTGGACCTCTTCTGTTCCACGAATTTTTGCCCTTGTTTAGAAGCAACTCTAGGCTTAGCTTTCTTCATGAAAACTGTTCTAACATGTGTATCTATCACTCCGTAAACTTTCATAGCAAACAAATGACGTTTAGTATTTTTAATGTATTTAATAAGCAGAACCTAAGATGTTGAAATTTTAGTGAAGTTGAATAGTGATACCTAATTGTTTGACTAGTTGTGTTATGTTTATATTTTGCCATGAATGAGACTTATTGGTGTTTTTATAGTACTTAAAGCATGTTTAAAAGTAATTAGACATCTTGTATTGAAAGCATGATTAGTGAACTAAGTATACGTATAGGGAACCAAACGATGAACCACGAATGAACATTATTCTTCGAAATAAACTTGGGGTTTGAGATGAGGAGGGTTGTGTATTGTGTTATGGTGATGAGAAAGGGTTCATTGATGTATTGAGCCATACTATGTCATGAGTTGTGCCTTGTCTCGATCTATCTCACGGCAATTAGTAGTATACATGTAGAATGGGATGGGGATAGTGACGATAGTAAACCACGCATCATGGAACTTAGCCGAGTACACTTAGTATTGAACAGGAAGGATGATGTGGTGAGGACAAGATGTATGGGAACATGAGTGTATGGGAACGTAATGATACCATGGCGGTGAGGCCTGTTGTGGTAACGCGACAATGATATTGGGAATGGGTTCTCTAGTGAGACCCGAGGAAAACTACTTCTTTGTGAATGTTGAACTTTTGGAAGCTCAAACAATGAGAACTTAGTGATTTTAGGATGAACCCCTTGCATTGGTTAGTGTACATAATTGTTTATCTCTTGTATGTATATTGTTATGTATTGGCATGTCATGGATAAGTTAGTTGGGTTATAGTTGTTCCTCTGAGCTTGTAGCTCACGGCGTTTAAATGTCAGGCGAAGAAGAAATATATGAGGAGGCTATCTTGACTGAGGAGGAAGAACCCTGGACTTTTCCCGACGCAAAAGAAGAAACCATGGAAGAATTTCTAAACTAGTTAGGAAATGTAATATTTTAATTGCAAGATGTGGAAGCACCTTTTGTAATATTAAGAGTTCCCTTTTGTTATATTAAAGTCTCCCTCCTTTTGTCTTATTCTCTCGATTCGAGTTAATTACTTTAAAAAAAATATATGCTATATTATAACAAGTAATTAAGGAAAACGTCTTCTAATGATGTTTTCGAGTTTCGAGGCATCACAGGTTGTGCAAAATGGTTTTTTTTTATCTTTGGATGTTATGTAGACCAGGACATGAAGGCAATATCCACTGTATTCGTTAGTTAGTACAACTATAATATTTATTTGGATGTGACCACCCAAGAACTAGTGACTACCTAACAAGAAAGTAAGGTTTCGTTTGTGGACTTTTAACCAAGTAGAGAGAAAAGGCTTCCAAGATGACCAACCAACTGATAAAGAAGGAACAAGTCAGGATCGTGGTTAAGAACCCACAATCCCCACTAAAAAGATACATGATTACTCAATAGCTCTCCACTTTCGAGCAATTGTTTGACGCGGGTATTGAAATTAAGATGCTATCCATCTAGGGGACATTGAAAAGTTAGAGTCGAACCCAAAGCCAAAAAGGCCATATCCCAGTAACAGCCAAAACCTAGCCACAACCTCAGCCAACATTGTGGCACAATCCTACGATGTCAATCTTCTAAATCCTCAGCCCGATCAATCTAACGCATCTGGACCATAAGTCAAGAACAACCAGTCAATTCAACCCAGAATGCCGAGAAGGACTTTCATGTCACTCACCATTTCATTAACCATTGCTCTGAACTGCCTTACCGAAAAAGGATTGATAATGCCTTCGGGACCAACCCCACCACCCAACCCCTTTCCACCAAAATATAATCCTTCCCAATATTGCGCCTTCTACTAAAGCCAAGGACACCTAATTAACAATTGTTTGAGGCTCTGTCACGAGATTGAGGACCTCATTGGCAACAAAGTGATCCCACTATTACCCACTGCCCAAAAGCCAAACGTGACTACCAATCCTTTACCTAATCATGTTAGAGTTGTAGACTGAAAATTATGTTTTTAGTATTTAATTTAATTTTAATAAAATTAATTTTTTTATTTAATGAGAATTTTACTGACTAATGTATGCAATATCATTTCTTTAAATGTTATACATGGATGCCTTTTATTCTATATAGTATTTAATCTGGTTGGGAGAGTATGACTTACACACAGTATATCAGATTTTAGATTCTTGCAGAATATAAGTTATTTGTTCACAGTTTAGATGGAAATGGACATACCATCGTTACGACTGTAGCACAGAGTTTTAGTAGGTCTGTTTTGGTTACGAAAAATAGATAATAGTATCGTCTATTGTTCCAACTCTCTGTGCTATTACACTTTGTGTGTATTGAACGGGACACATTGGAACAATTAATTTTATATTGACTATATAAATTAATTCACACCTCAAGGTTATTATGAATAGTGCTTATACTCTTAATCCTGAAATAATTATTAATTTGCGTATATTTAATATTCGTTATTTTGATTCATTAGAGGATGTGATCCTATATGGGTTTATATTTTTGATGAGTTGGATAGTGGTATTATTTATATGGTGAATATTAATTATTAACGAAATTCACGATAACATCTTAAGGAAGCTTATAAGTTTCAACTAGGCCAAATTCTGCAGGTGGATTTGATTATTCGGTAGTCAAATAAGTTAAGCGGAAGGGTTTAAGGAATTTAAAGATACCGATTGAATTAAATTATTAGTAATTAAATTTAATTGGCATGTATCTAGAATCTTAACGTGGAGATATGAGTTAAGCATTTAATAACAAGAGCTCAATGCAAGAAAGTCTTCAGATTATGGCTTAGAGTGCAATTACAGTTCTTTAGTGGTGTGAACTGTAATTTAATATATTATGAAAATTGCAAAACTGTTACAAGATTTTCATAATTACAGATATCGCTGTGAGGTTTTCTTAATTGTAAAAATCGCTAGATTTGTATTTGTATTCCACTAGAAGTCTTCGTCATAATTACTCCACAGGTCCCTGCTGTAGCTCTAAAAATATGTGGGTAGGTTGAACCAAATTCATAACTTATATTCAAGACTAAAGCTAATCAGGTTTTGCTGGTACGAGTTCTCGAAGGTTTGTAGCCCATACTACGTTCGAAAATCCCATAAGGGAATACAATAGAAGGTCGAAGGGGAGCTTCAACTCGGAATAAAAATCGTAGTTGAAGAATCAACTGGAAAAAGGTATTCTTTTAAATTAATTGTGGTTGCACGTGTTTTCATTTAGAATGTTTGACATCAAATGTTTTATCTAGAGCCCATTTCGGTGTTTGCCCATTCAGTTATTATTATTATTTTTAATCAAAAATCGTTTATAAAATAATGATCTTGACAGTTTTACCTCCAACAATTGGTATTAGAGCCGTTTTATTTTTGTTTATGGTTTATTGGGGCCGAGTAGTTTTAGAACTGTACTAATTTTATTTTGCAGGCATTCTAATCTCGATTTTATAATCATTATAATTTTCATATTTGATTGAATGATTTTGATGGTGATTTAATTTTTTAATCACAAGGGTTGTTCGTGATAAATTAAGTTTTTTCTAGATTAAATGTGAGCTTACGAGATATAGATTTTCGATGTAATAGCTAGTTATTTGTTTTTAAATATCTATTTAGAATATTAAAAAATATGTTGAATATCCAAGAGAGCAAAGAACAGGCAACGTCACCGGCTGTGGTTTCGGGAGTTATGAGCCACATATCGCTGTGGTTTTTCCATGGTTTTTTGACTTATTTTTCAATAGTTTTTTGTTTTTGCAGTTTTAGGCTTAAAAATAGTATTAAAACATGTCTCAAAAATATGGAGAAAAAAACTAGATAAAAAAATAGCCCCCCGGCACCACTGGCGGCGGCTTAGAGCCATTTTTCAATAGTTTTTTTTGATATTTTCGAGACTAATTTTGAGCAACTTTCTTGGCATAAAATAGCAATAAAATATCACTGGAAAAACAATCCAAAAGTGGTAAAAAACAGCACCAAAATAGTGCACAAAAATAGGCAGCCGCAGTGGAATTGACGGGCCTTCGGGGCTATTTTTGGGGTTTTTTTGAGATTATTTTTGAGGTGTTCTTCAAAGAAACAGGTTGCTGGATATTTGATCTATTTTTCAGAAAAAATAGGACAAAAAACGCCCCCAAAAAAACCCAAACAGGCGGTTGAAGCTGCGACGGCGGCACTATTTCAAGGCTCATCAAAAGTTGTTTTCCAAGCAATTTTCGTACTATTTTTTGATAGAAAAATACTATTTTTTGAGAGCTATTTTTTAGTATAAACAGCATCGAAAATAGAGCACCAAAGTGGCGGCAAAAGCCACCTGAAGTTGGCGGTACAAGGTGGCAGCGGCGGTGGTATGGTGGCCGGCAGTGGTGGCTTGGTCTGGGGTTGTTTTGATCGACTTTTATGATGTGTTTTGATACTGATATGATATATCTGTATATATCAAAGTGCATTAAAGAATACTAATACAATCAGGATACATGATGCTGACTCGGAACAAGATTCTTACAGCCTATCTTCAACAAGAGACTGAAACGCTTCAGTATTTTAAATTGATCATAAAGCTAGAATATATACATATCGTCTATATATATTCATATAAATTGTGTGGATGATGTATATCTGTTTTATATTCTCCTATTAATTTAATTAATTCAAAAAATTTAGTTTTAATAAAAATATTTTATAATGGAAAATAAAATTAAGTTTTTTGTAATTAAAGTTTTTAATTAATTGGAAAAACTTTAGATATTTTATTTTTTACAAAATATCACGTTTAAGATTATTTTTTATAAAATCAAATATCTTGAAAAAACGTGAAAATTAATTTTGAATTTTGAATTATTTAAATGAAAAAATGTTTAATCTAAACAAATTATTATTTTTCAAAAAATGTGAAATAAAAAATAAAATAAATAAATAATTTTAATCACTACCTTAGCTGAAAAGTTGAAGAAAAAATTATGCATTTATTTAATTTTATTTGTTATGCATTAAAATACGAAAAGATGGTTTGGCAATCCAGAATCTTTAAAATTGTGTATACAGAAAGATATTTGATTCTTTTAGATCGTGTGATTTTCGAAATTAATAAATTTATTTTAATTAAACAAATTTTTATAACACTTAAAAATATTTTAAAAATCTAAGTGGGAGAAGGAATTTATTCACAGATAAATTTCGTGGTCTCCATCACCAGTTTGTAGGTGATGCAATTAAATTCTGCGTGTTGGCAGTAAGGCCTTCCTTTCTATTGGACAGATTAATTGCGGTATCGTCAGTACAAACCTCATTTAGGGATAATTTTAGATAATTGTTAGTGTGGAACAATTCTCTATCTGAATAGTTCATTGCGAAAGGATTGATTTGGAATTAGGTGATGGTTAACACTTAACTGTATATAATAGTATCCTCTCAATCTGAGTCACTGCTATTATATACTGGACCAAAGCTATGCCAGTTATTTAATTTTACTTGGCATGGTCAGTTGCCTAGATAGTAAAATTAATAAGAATTGGCCTTTCTAGACAAATAATAGATAATAGACATTCTCCCATCGATGTATGCTATTCACAAGGTACCAGGCTACTGGTGAATTTCTTTTAAAATGGTAAAAGGAATTAAATTAAAATAAATTCAAAACTTTGCTCATCATAATTAATAGTATTTTTAATTATGTGATTCTCAATATTAAAATAGTTTTCAACCAGCTCGCTTTCAATTCTTAAAGAAAATAAACTTTTGAAACCGAACTATGTTGATTGAAAATGAAACTTAGACATTGTCTTAATTGTCAAGGATTATAAGTTTGTATTAACTGAGATATATCCACCAGTACCTGATGTGGGGGTGACCGAATAGGAAACCCAGGCCCATCAGAAGTGGCAAAAAGCTGATCAGATGGCTCGCTGTTATATTTTAGCTTCAATGTCAAATGTTTTGCAGCATCAGCATCAGTCTATGCCCAGCGCCTATAACATGATTATGAATCTCAAAGAAATATTTAGGGATTAAAGTCATGCTGCTAGGAAGATGGCCATGAAATCTATAATGAATGTAAACATGGCTAAAGGCACCCGAGTATGAAATCATGTTCTGAAGATGATTAGTCTTTTGAATGACATGGAGATCCTAGGAGCTAAAATGGATGGGGAAACCCAGGTCGATATCATACTCCAGTCACTGCCTAAAAGTTTTAAGCAGTTCTGCCTGAACTATACCATAAACAAGCTCAGCTTTTCACTAGCAGAACTTCTTAAGGAGCTTCAAGCAGCCGAGGGTGTTCTTAAGAAGCAAAGTTCTGTGTATGTGGCTAAGAAAGGTTCTTCCTCTAAGTCGAAAGACAAGAAGAAAAAAAAGGATTCAAACATAGGGAAGCACAGTTCTATAAGAAGTTAAGGAACCAAAAGCTGGTGTGAAAAAGCCGAGAGATAAGTGCTATCACTGTAACTAGTTTGGGCATTAGAAAAAATAGTATCCGATTTTTCTCAATAAGCAGAATAAACCAAGTAATTTCTGTTCACTAGTGGTTGAAACATGTTTAGCAGTGTTATCTACCAAAATATGGTATGTAAATACAGGAGTCACTAGTCATATCTATAATTCTTTGTAGGGGTTCCAAGAAACCAGGCAGCTCAGTAATGTAAAAATATACCTACATATGGGCAATAATACAAGGGTGTCAGTAGTTGTAGTAGCAGATGTCACTCTCAACTTTAGTAGATATAAGATACTACTTTTAAAAAATTTTCTTTATGTACCTTCGATTAGAAGAAATTTAATTTCAGCCTCGAGTTTAATAAATGATAAATATTCGGTTTATTTTGGTGACTCTATGGTTGTGAAAAAAATAAATATTTTATTTGTGCTGGTACATTTGCGGATGATCTGTATATTGTATCTCCTATCTCTCCTATACTGCAACTAACTGAATTGAATAAAATATCAAATTTACCATATAAGAGAAAGTTTTCTACTTTAATGAACTAAATGTTTCTTTGACACTTACGCTTGGGTCATATTAATTTAAAAAGGATAAACAGACTAGTAGAAGATGGAGTTTTGAGTTCATTAGAAGTGGAGGTACTTTCAGTCTGTAAATCCTGCTTAGAGGGTAAGATGACCAAGATGCCTCTTTCGGCCAAAAGTTATAGAGCTAAAGAACCATCGGAACTGGTTCACTCTGATGTATGTGGTCCTTTAACAATTCGGGCTAAAGGTGGCTTTGAGTACTTCGTCAGTTTTGTTGATAACTACTCAATGTATGAATACATTTACCTGATGCACTGTAAGTCTGAATACTTTGAGAAATTCAAAGAATTCAAGACGAAAGTAAAGAAGTATCTGGGTAAAAGTATCAAATTACTACGATCCGACCGTAGATGAGAATACCTCTTTGGAGAGTTTAGAGATTAACTTCCATCAAAAGGGATTATATCCCAGTTGACTGCACCTGGCACTCCGCAGTAGAATGGTGTAGTAGAGAGATGAAATAGGACTCTTATGAAGATGGTAAGATCTATGATGAGTTATTCAGGTTTACCCGATACGTTTTGGGAACTCGTATTAGAGAGAGCGGCTTACATTCTAAACTTGATACTTTTTAAGTCAGTACCTTCTATTCTACAGAATTTTTGACTAAGCGTAAGCCTAGTCTGAAATACATTCAGATTTTGGGGTGTCCAGCACATGTACTGAAAGGGAACGCGGGTAAGTTGAAACCAAGGACAGAGGTCTGTTTCTTTGTGGGGTATCCCAAGGGAACGAAGTGTGATCTATTTGATTATCCTAAGGATAAGAAGGTCATTGTTAGCACCAATACCTTATTCTTAGAGGAGGATTATATTATGGACCACATGCCCAAAAGCAATATTATTGTAGAAGAACTAAGAGAAAATGCCAGTAGAATGGAAGAGAAATCACAAGTCATTGATATCCCATTGTCTCGTCATAGTATGAGGATTATCGGGACAGGTCCAAATCATAAACAGGGTTCAGATTCTGCACAGCTTGTTACTGCTAGTACATAGACACAAGTAGTGCGTCGTCGTAGTGGGAGGGTTGTTCATTAACTTAATCGGTATATGTTCATGGGAGAGTTTTTTGAAAAGATCCTGGTAGAACTGGATACCGAATCCTGTAACTATAATAAAGCACTTTAAGACAAAGATACAGATCTTTGGTAAAAGGCTAAGAATTTAGAGATGGAATCTATGTATTCCAATCAGGTCTGAAAACTTGTCGAACCACCCAAAGGGATAAAACTCATTGGATGCAAGTGGATCTATAAGAGAAAGAGAAGAGAAGATGGAAAGGTTGAAACCTTCAAAGCTAGGCTTGTTGTAAAATGGTTCACTCAGAAAGAAAGGATCAATTATGAGAAAACCTTTTTGTCGGTAGCTATGCTTAAGTCTATCCGAATTCTCTTGTTCATTGCTGCTCATTTCGATTATGAAATCTGACAAATGGATGTCAAGACAGCTTTCCTTAACGAAAGTCTTGACGAGTGTATTTATATGATACAACTAGGCAGATTCATTATAAAAGGCCAGGAGCACATGTTGTGCAAGCTTAAAAGATTCATTTATAGACTCGAGCAAGTATCGAGGTCTTGGAATACTCGGTTTGATCAAGCCATAAAGTCTTATGATTTTGATCAAAGTCCAGATGAGTCCTACACGTACAAGAAGGGTGACGGAAGCGTGGTGATCTTTTTAGTACTTTATGTAGACGATATCTTGCTCATTAAAAATGATGTGGGGGCATTATCTACGGTTAAAGTATGGTTATCTAGGCAGTTCAATATGAAAGACTTGGAAGAAACCAATCACATCCTTGAGATCAAGCTTGTGCGATAATGAAAAAAAATGATGTTAGGCTTATCACAAGCAAAATATATCGATGATATCCTTGCTCGTTTTAACATGCAGGATTCCAAGAAAGGGTTTCTCCCTTTCAGGCATGAAATTACTCTATCCAAGGATCAATGTCCTAAGACACCTAATGAGATAGAAAAGATGAAGGCTGTTCCTTATGCTTCGGCAGTAGGAAGCCTCATGTATGCTATACTTTGCACTAGACCCGACATCTTTGTTGTCGTTGGCATGGTTAGCAGATATCAGTCTAACCTAGGGTAGGAGCATTGGACTATGGTAAAGAATATAATCAAGTACCTAAAAAAGACTAAGGATTATATGCTAGTTTACTAGGCAGACAGTCTAGTACATTTGGGGTACACAGACTCAGATTTTTAGTCTGACTAGGATTCTCGTAAATCTACCTCAAGATATGTGTTTATCTTAGGAGGTGGAGCTATAAGTTGGAGGAGAATCAAGTAGTCCTGCATTGCTGATTCCACCATGGAGGCCGAGTACGTGGTAGCTTCTGAAGCAGCTAAGGAGGCCGTTTAGCTCAGAAACTTCTTGTTGGATCTAGATGTGGTCGGCTAGGATATTTGCTCCTCAGTCTCTTCCTCCTCTTGTTGGCAACTTAGTGACTCGATCTTTATATTTTCAATACTTATGTTTTCTTTGACTTCGATATAATGCACTTGTGGTGGTTGAAAGTCTTTTTATAGAATTGATAGGAGGATAAGAGTTTTGCTACCCAAATTCCTGGCATTTAGCATCAAAGTATAATCTTCATCTTTCATGACCACTCGATTGGTCTAAAGACCGCTCGAGCGGTCTATCTCGAGGCTGAGTTATAATTTCAATAGGGTTAGCAGCTTTTTGAGAGATAGACATTCTGTTGAGTTTAGGAAAGGGTGGCTAGCGATTTGTTTAGGTTTGCTTAGATTTGTTCTGTATTAAGAGGTGGGTTTTGTATGAGGGGCAGTTCTCATAGAGGAATTGATGATTCAATATTAGTTTGAGTTGTTCAAAGATCATTATCAATTCACAATCTTCATCATCGCATCCAATACTTGAGAGGAGTCTCAAGTGACAAAGACCGGGGGAGGATTTCTACGGCAAGCAAGCACGGGATTTGCTTCCGAGGATTCGACAAGAAGACGGGTAGCCTAGGCTGAGGATTCAACTGATTGTGTAAGGCTTTTCTTGTAACCAAACAGTTATTTAGTGCTTGTTTCTTTTGGACTAGGATTAGTCCCGTGATTTTTACCCTTATTGGGGTTTTCTACGTAAAAATTCCTATCTCTCTGTGTGGTGGATTTTTTTATTTGTTGGTGAGTTTTTTTTTCCATAGTTGCATATTAAAAACTAAGTTTTTCAATTGGTATCAGAGTAGGTTGTTTACATAATCCTTATTTCCTTGTTTTTGATTTGCGTACATAGATTTTTTGAAATAAGGTGCATCTATCGGTAGACCCCTACTCCTTGATGGGACTAATTAACCATTCAAGAAGGTTCAAATGAGGGCTTTCCTTAAGTCCATATATGAAAGGGTTTAGTTGGCCGTCACTGAGGGGTATAGTAATCCTACCATGACTGTTGATGAGAAAACTGTCCCTAAGCCATTGGCTAAATGGGATAGAACTAATTTTGAGAATGTTGAATGGAACAGTAAGGCTATGAACGCTATCTTTAGCGGGGTCACTTAGGAGAAATTTCGTAGAATAAGCACTTGTGACCTGGCTAAAGAAACGTGGAAAATATTGGAAGTCACTCATGAAGGAACGTAAATTGTAAAAATCTCTAAACTTCAACGTCTGACCACTAATTTTGAAACTTTATGCATGAAAAAAGATGAGAAGTTTGATAATTTTTATGCTAAGTTAAGTGACATTGTGAATGCTTCTTTTAATCTTGGTGAAAAGATTCCTAATTCAAAAATTATTTGTAAAATATTGAGATCTCTTCCCGAACGTTTTCAACCAAGACTCATTGCAATAGAGGAAAGCAAAGACATTGATTCTATTACAGTGGAAAGCTTGATTGGAAACTTGCAAACGTATGAGCTGAATTTTTAAAATCATAAATCTTCGAAAAATTTGGCTTTCACTTCAACTCAAGGGTTTGCAAGTGATTCTGATGATGAGTTTAATCCTGAGATGATGGTTATGTTTGTCAAAAAGTTTAAAAAGTTTTGGAAAAATAAAAAGCCAAATCAGGATGACAAATCACATAAGCGATTCGGGAGTGACAAACCTAAGAATGGTCCTAAAATCTTTGACAAAAGGGACAAAAATCTCAGGGTTCAGGCCTCCAGTGTTATAAGTGCAAAGGTTTTGGGCACATTGCTCAGGAATGTCCAAACAAATTGAAAAAGAAGCAGAAAGTGTTCATTGTAACTTGGGATGATAAAAGTAAACCTGAGTCGAGTGATGACAATGAGGATCAGTATGATGATCACAATATTATAGCTGTTACTTTTTATGTTCATTCTAATGACAGTGTTAATGGTTTGAACAATTCTGTGGATAAGGATGAGAAAGAAGACGATAATTTTCAAAATATTGAAGGGGAAGACAGTGATACTCTCCAAGGAGCTTACGGTAAGCTTTATAAGGAGAGCTATGTGTTGATTAAAAAATGTGCTAAACTTGCTTCTCAACTTAAAACCTCTGAAAGTGAGAAAGAAAAACTTGTGTAAGAGCATCTTATAGCTCAAGCAAAAGAAGAAGACCTGAAAAATGAATTGAATATCTTGTGCATTAACTTGAAAAACTGTAAACAAGATAAAGAACGGTTCATGTTGTTGAATGATGATAAGTCTGCTAAATTGTCTGAGTTAGAATGTCATATCACTGATCTGGAAAAACAGTTGAATCATGCTAATGCTACTCTCAAGCGTTGGAATGCAGGGTCACGTGCTTTGGATGGACTTCTTGGTGATCAAAAGGCAGCTAGTGACAGAGCAGCTTGGGCTTTGCAAGTACTTCAAATCAATCCACTGGGAAGCAAAAAGAACAAGCAGCCCCGACATTTGTGAAAGCTAAGCAGATCAATGAGATGAAAGGAAAGAAGGAAAAAAAGTGAAGACATAAGGAACAAGTACGACAGGTAAGGCCACCTTACAACGTAGCCAGGTAAGAAAGCTTAACTCTTCTCCAATCTGTCATTACTATGGTATTATAGGTCACATTTGTCCATATTGTAAACTCTTACATAGAATGCCTATTGATAATAGGAAGTTTGTTCCCATATGTCATTATTGTGGCGTGAGAGGACATATCAGACCACACTGTTTTAAATTGCATAGCATGTCTCACTTGAGTTTTTCTGCCCCATTTCACAGACCTCCCTACCCTAATGCCCCTAGAACACATTTAGAAGAGTCGGCTCCTGTGAAAACTAGAAAAATCTGGGTTCAGTCCAAAGACCTGAAAGCATATGTGATTCAGACTGCTATGAGAGCTCAAAGCTCACATATGTGGTACCTTGACAGTGGTTGCTCTCGACACATGTCTGGGGACAAGTCTCTTTTGCCACTTTAGAGTCTTATAATGGTGGGATGGTGACCTTTGAGGATGGAAATTCGACAAAAATCATAGGAAAAATGCACTATCTCTTCTCCTAGACTTCCTAAGCTGGAAAATATCCTCTTGGTTGATGGTTTAAAGGAAAATATTTTAAGCATTAGTCAGATGTGCGACACTAATCATGAAGTTCACTTTTCTAAAGAAAATTGCATTATTTTGGATAAGAAAGGTAAAACAGTCATGTATGGTGTCAGAACATCAGATAATTGCTATGGGATTATCCCTTTAAATATGAAAACTTGTAATTCTGTCAAAATCAATGATGCTGAATTGTGGCATCGGAAACTTGGACATGTCAATTACAAGAATCTCACTAAGATTGCTAATAAAGAGTTAATTAGAGGAATTCCAAAGTTGGGAGGTCAAGTGAATCGGGTCTGTGGTGCATGTCAAGAAGGTAAACAAACTAGAGGGTCACATAAGAAGACTGATAGTTTAGGCACCAAAGCACCTCTAGAATTTATCCACATGGATTTGATGGGACCAACCAGGACAGAAAGTTTAAGGAAGAAAAAATACATTTTTGTAGCTGTAGATGATTTCTCACGATTTACTTAGGTTAATTTTTTGAAAGAAAAATCTGACACGTTCTCGGTTTTCAAAACTCTTGTCCTTAAACTTTAGAATGAAAAATCCATCTCCCACAATACTGTAATCTGCATTCGGTCTGATCATGGTAAGGAGTTTGAAAACTCTGAGTTCACTTCATTTTGTGAAGAGTTGGGTATTCATCACGAATTTTCTGCACCAAAAAATCCTTAGCAAAATGGTGTGGCTGAAAGAAAAAATCGGGTGCTCCAAGAAATGGCACGGGTCATGTTGCATGATAAGAAGGTTTCACAACATTTTTGGGCAGAAGCGGTGAATACTGCTTGTTATATAATCAACCGTGTCTACCTGAGACCAGGAACCCTTCATACTCCCTATGAGCCGTGGAAAGGAACTAAATCGAATGTTAAATATTTTCGTACCTTTGGTAGTAAGTGCTACATTTTTTGAGATAGAGAGCAGCTAGGTAAGTTTGAGTCTCGCAGTGATGAGGGGATTTTCTTAGGATACTCCACCAATAGCCGTGCATATATAATTTTTAACAATAAGACATCTACTGTTATGGAATCTACAAATGTGGTTGTTGATGATGAACCAATTCTTACATCTGCTAATACTAATATGTCTATTACAGGTTCACTTGTTGAAGAATCGAAAGCTGTCGAAAAACACAAATCAGTCTACACTAGAAGTACGTGAAGACCCTGTCCTGAAGACTAACACAAATATGAAATAGGGAACTCAGTTGCATGAAGTAGAACCCAAAGGTTCTCAAAAGAAAGAGCTGAAACCATCTGCTAGGGTGAAGCTGAATCACCCTGTCTCTCAAGTTATGGGAGAAGTCACTGACAGAATGCGGACTAGGCGTCAAATGCGGGATGAGGTAACCTATTTGTGTTATGTGTCCTTGATTGAACCGAAAAATGTAAATGAGGCCTTGTTTGATGAATGTTAGACTAATGCCATGCATGAGGAATTAGAGTAATTTACTAGGAACAATGTGTGGGAACTAGTCCCCCGACCCTCTGATAAAAATGTCATAGGTACCAAATGGATATTTAAGAATAAAACTAATGAGTTTGGTGAGGTGATTAGAAACAAGGCTAGATTAGTTGCACAGGGATACACTCAGGTTGAAGGCATTGACTTTGATGAGACTTTTACCCCTGTGGCTCATCTCGAATCCATTAGAATCTTTTTTGCAATAGCTTGTAAACTTCACATCAAATTATTTTAAATGGATATAAAAGTGCATTCTTGAATGGTGATATTAAAGAAGAGCCCTACGTTGAACAACCTAAAGGGTTTGTTGACCCAACGTTACCTAATCATGTTCTAAAACTGAAAAAAACTATGTATGGGCTGAAACAGGCTCCCAAAGCTTGGTATGATAAGCTGACCTCATTTCTGTTAGAAAAAGGATTTTCTAGGGGTGGCGTCGACAAAACTCTATTCATTTACACCCAGAGCCATGATATTCTTGTAGCTCAAATCTATGTTGACGACATAGTTTTCGGGTCTACTGATGATGTTTTAGTGAAAGAGTTTTCCAAAGAGATGAGTAGTGAGTTTGAGATGAGCTTAATGGGAGAGTTGAACTACTTTTTAGGTCTACAGGTTAAACAAACTTCATCTGGTATGCTCATCTCTCAGTCTAAGTATGCTAAGAACGTGGTCAAGAAATTTGGTTTAGACAATTCCAAGCATGCTAGAACTCGTATGAGTGTCACAACTAAGTTGTCCAAAGATGAATCTGGTAAACCTGTTGACCAGACCATGTACCGAAGTATGATCGGAAGTTTGTTGTACTTGACTGCGAGTCGCTCTGACATTGCCTTCAGTGTTGGGGTTTGTGCTAGATATCAGGCGAGTCCAAAGGAGTCCCATTTGCAGGCTGTGAAACGTATAATCAAATATGTGATTGGGACGTCTGGGTATGGGGTTTGGTTTACATATGATACTACTGCTGATATCGTGGAATTTTCTAATGCTGATTGGGCTGGGAGTGTCGATGATAGAAAAAGCACCTCGGTTGGGTGTTTTTATATAGGAAACAATCTTGTCTCCTGGCACAGCAAAAAGCAAAATGCCATATCTCTCTCTATAGCTGAAGCTGAATACATAGTAGCTGGGAGTGGTTGCACTCAGCTCTTATGGATGAAGCAAATGTTGTCGACTCTATATACGAAGTTCTTAGTACCTTTTGTAAATCGTGTATCTGTATGCTTGCCTTGTTTGTTTCTACATCCGGTGTCATGCTATTTACTATGGTTGGCTGGTCCTCTCATATAACTTTGGCTATACATTCGAACCTAATTCTATTCTGTATACCTCTGGTGATTTGGGTTAGACAGGTTTTTTATATTTTAGAATCTTCTAGTGTTTGATTTCTCATTCCGTATCAGTTCTACATGATTGCATGAAATGAACTATAGACAACCCTTATATGCTTTAAAGATAGATATCACTCTGGTCTTGGCAAATTTTTTTGTTCTATTGTTCGAGGAAATGGCTACCTATGCGCACCATGCTTTTTCGTACGTCATAGTGTGTAGCCGCCTCAGTTTGAGTACCTATATGCGTTTGTCTCTAAGAAAATGGCTACCTATGCGAACCTTGCTTTTTCGTTCGTATTAGTGTGAAAGCTGCCTTTGCATTCGTGGCTATCTTGAAAAAGGTTGACTCTGGAAATGGCTACCTGAGCGTGCTTTGCTTTCTCGCACGTCTTAGTGTGGCAGCCGACAGTGGAACCATGCTCGTTTTTTGTGCCTGGTTTAAGGGGGAGTTTGTCAGACAAGCTTGTGTGGGTTGAAATGGGATCATTATATGCAGTTCCCTATTGGGTTCACTATGTGATACAATCTTCTTCCTATGTTCACATTAGTGCATACACTCACATGATAACATAGAAGTCATTCTGAATGTATGTCCTCTTCTATATGAGTGGACTGTGTCACATAGATTCATAGCTTTGCATTTGGGTGTGTCATTGAGCATTGCATCTATATGGGATGGATATCGACAGGGTACTTAATTCTTCTCCTGTGTGTCGTCCCCCTTAAAAATTTTTGGATTTTGTTTTATGTTTTTTTTAGTCTTGTTTGTCTTAGGTATCTCTGCCTTATTCTGGTCATGTGAGCTGTCAGTTTTTTTTGGTGTAAGACCGATCAAGCGGTCTTTGGACCGATCGAGCGGTAACTCGAGCAGTTTTTCGTATCCCTCGATTCTTTCGACTGCAGGTCCTTTTACCAAAGGTTATATTTCACCGCCCGAGAGACCGATCGAGCAGTCACTCGAGCAGTCTTTCTCCCCTCTCGATTATTTCTGCTGTTCTTTTGTTTTGGTGTCACAGAGGAGACACCGCTCGAGTGGTCTTCACGCCTCAGGCCTTTTCAAATCAGGTTCTAGGGTTTTCAAGCTCATTCAGTTTGGCTTCTCTCTCTCTCTCTCTTCTGGGCTCCTCTCTTCTCCCTGAGGATTTCGCATCAAGCTCGGAGCTTTCTTGGTGCCTCTTGAGTTTTTTTTTCTTCTCCTAGGTATGTTTTCCTTCACTCGGTCTCCCTTTTTAGGGTTAATTTTTTTTTGCTTTCTTAGTTATCTAAGTTATCAAGTTAGTTTTTTTTTGTTTTGTTTTGATGGTTCTATGCATGTCTTAAGTTTTTTTTTTCTATTTGTCAACTGTGTTTTGTTTTCTCTCCTTATCCCATACTCTGTTCTCTTGTGTCTGGTTCGGTTTCTCTCTTCCGTTCGGTGCTTTGTTTGTTTTTTTGTTTTTTTGTTTTCGTTTCTCTCAATCTCTTAGAATCATGCCCCCAAAATACCGAGCTAAGTCCACAGCCCCCGGCAATGTAAACGAGCTCTCGCGTAGGTTTCCATCTAGGTCTCATCTCACAACCTATCTCCAATCCTATGCCAAGCGGCCCGTTCTACTGGAACATAGTGTGGTTCTTCGGGATTTCCCGGATAACCCCATCATTGCATCGTTCCTCGCCCTTAAGTGTGACTCCCTGGTATCTTTTCAGTCGTCCGTGTTGTTAAATCTTTCCTTAGTCCGAGAATTTTATAACTCTCTAGTTGAACAATCTTCTGAGATAGACACTTTCTCTGGGCATGTCCGGGGGATTGATTTCACTTTTTCTTCATGGCTAGGTCTTGAGTCGAGGCCTATTGACTCCATTGCTTCATGACTAGGTCTTGAGTCGAGGCCTATTGACCCCATATTCCCTCGTTCCTCATTCTTTCATGAAAAAACGCTTGATTACGGCCCGACTGCCTCTGGCATTTGTGGGTCTCCCTGTCCATGGGTAGCAGGAGTTTTGATCCCTCAACGGGACCTCACCCCTGACTATCGTCTTCTAAATCTCATCATTTGTGCCAATATTGCCCCGAAAGGCCATACCTTTAAGATCTCTCAGCCTCATGGTTATCTTATGTGGGCCATTGCTACCCGCTAGTCTGTCGATGTCTCTCTGGTCATGTTTTATGCGCTTGTGCGCGTGATTGGAGGTAAGTCCTCCCTTGGTCTGCCTTTTGGGTTCTTCATCACTCAGTTTTTGAGGTCTCTTCATGTCCATGAGTACCATACCGGGGCTCACCCGGATGAACTGGTGTTTTTATCAAAACCTAATTCCAAAACCACCCTCAAACAGAGTTCCTCCCATATTCCCCGAGTTCCCCCGTCTGTAGGTTCTTCTACGTCTGGAGCTGCTGAGCCTGAGGAGCTAGGTCTTGATCCTGATGTCGATCTTCCTCCCGACCCCAAAGTTCTTGCTCGGTTGACGTGGATGGAGGCTGAGGTTGGGCTCATATGCGAGGATGCCAATTTACTCCGTGCTGATGTTCAGGGTTTGCTTTAGCATGCACAGATGGTTTGGCAGGAGCAGCATGAGTTTATGGCATTTGTTAGTGCTCGTCTTCCCCCTCCTCAGTGACTTCTTTTCATCACATTGGCAATTCAGTGCCAAAGGGGGAGATTATATCTGGCTCATACACTATACATTTTTTTTGGCTGGGCTGGCATCTTTTCATGTAGTCATATTGTTTTTGGTGGTTGGTGATACATTGAGATACATTGATTTTTTTTTTGTGGTTGGTGAACCATTGAGATACATTTGTTCTTGGCATACATATGATATTCTTGTTTACATTCAATCTGTCAGTTGAATACATATGCTTTGAATAATGATATTATTTAATCATTGTCTCTTCGTTGTAAGAATTGTTGATTCTTTTTGGATTCTTGGCAGTTGCCACAGAATTGCCAAAGTGGGAGATTGTTAGGATATTTCCTCCTCCGTCTCTTCCTCCTCTTGTTGGAAACTCTGTGACTCGATCTTTATATTTTCAATACTTATGTTTTCTTTGACTTCGATATAATGCACTTGTGGTGGTTGAAAGTCTTTTTGTAGAATTGATGAGGAGGATAAGAGTTTTGCTACCTAAATTCCTAGCATTCAGCATCCAAGTATAATCTTCATCTTTCATGACCGCTCGTTCGGTCTAAGGACCGCTCGAGCGGTCTATCTCGAGGCCGAGTTATAATTTCAGCAGGGTTAGCAGCTTTTGAGAGATAGACATTATGTTGAGTTTAGGAAAGGGCTGCTAGCAATTTGTTTAGGTTTGTTTAGGTTTGTTCTGTATTGAGAGGTGGGTTTTGTATGAATGAGGGGGAGTTCTCATAGAGGAATTGATGATTCAATATTAGTTCGAGTTGTTCAAAGATTATCATCAATTCACAATCTTCATCATCGCATCCAATACTTGAGAGGAGTCTCAAGTGACAAAGACCGGAGGAGGATTTCTACGGCAAGCAAGCACGGGATTGGCTCACGAGGATTCAGCAAGAAGATGGGTAGCCTAGGTTGAGGATTCAATTGGTTGTGTAAGGCTTTTTTTGTAATCAAACAGTTATTTAGTGCTTGTTTTTCTTGGACTAGGATTAGTCCCGTGGTTTTTACCCTTTTTGGAGTTTTCCACGTAAGAAATCCTATCTCTCTGTGTGGTGGATTTTTTTATTTGTTGGTGAGTTTTTTTTCCATAGTTGCATATTAAAAACTAGGTTTTTCAAGGTCCCTTCAACTCAATTGGCTATTACACTTTATTGTGATAATAGCGGAGCAGTTGCAAACTCAAAAGAGCCAAGGGTCCAAAAGAAAGGAAAGCACATTGAGCGTAAGTATCACCGCATATGAGAAATTATACAAAGGGATGATGTTGTTGTGACCAAGATTGTATCAAAAAATAATCATGCAGATCCTTATACAAAGAGCTTACTGGTTAAGACTTTTGATAGTCATGTAGAGGGCATGAAAGTCATATGTATGACAGCATGATTTTGAGTATAAGTGGGAGAGATTGTTAGGGTTGTATACTGAAAACTATATTTTTAGTATTTAATTTAATTTTAATAAAATTAATACTTTTCATTTTATGAGAATCTTAATAAGTAATGTATGCAATATCATTTCTTTAAATGATATGCATAGATGTCTTTTATTCTATATAGTATTTAATCTGGTGTGTACAATACGGCTTACACCTAGAAGAACAGATTTTAGGTTCTTGCAAAGTATAAGTTATTTATTCACAGTTTAGATGAAAATAGATATACCATTGGTACAACTGTAGCGCAGAGTTTTAGTAAATCTGTCTTAGTTATGGAGAACAGATAATAGCGTCGTCTATTGTTCCGACTCTCTATGCTAGTTCACTTTGTGTGTATTGAACGGGACACATTGGGATAATTAATTTTATACTGATTATATAAATTAATTCACACCCCAAGGTTATTATAAATAGTGCTTATAGTCTTAATCCTGAAATAATTATTGATTTGCGTATATTTAATATTCGTTATTTTGATTCATTAGAGAGTGCGATCTTATATGGGTTTATATTCCTAGTGAGTTAGATAGCAGTATTATTTATATGTTGAATATTAATTATTGATGGAATCCACGTCTCGAATGATCGAGATTGACGATACCCCCTTAAGAAAGCTTATAAGTTTTGACCTGGTCAAATCTTGCAGGTGGATTTGATTATCCGGCAGTCAAATAAATTAAGCAGAAGGGCCTAAGAAATTTAAAGATGCTGATTAAATTAAATTGTCAGTAATTAAATTTAATTGACGGGTATCAAAAATCTTAACACGGGGTGATGAGTTAAGCATTTAATAATAAGAGCTCAATCCAAGAAGGTCTTGAGAATATGGCTTAGAGTATAATTATAGTTCTTTAGTGGTGTGAACTCTAATTTAGTGTTTTATGAAAATTATAGAAATCGCTACAAGATTTTCATAATTACAGATATTGCTGTGAGGTTTGCTTAATTGCAGAAACTGCAGAATGGGCATTTGTGTTCCACTTGAAGTCTTCGTCATAATTACTTAATAGGCCCATGCTTAACCCTATAAATATGTGAGTAGGTTGAACCAAATTCATAACTTGTCTTCAAGAGTAAAGCTGAACAGGTTCTGTCGGTACGAGTTCTCGAAGGATTCTTCACTGATAACATTTTGCACAAACCAAATGATTCTTCACTGATAGCAGTCTCTAATTCGAAGAGTTGTGGCAACGATACCTCATCAAATGAATCCTTGTAATCATATGGCAGGGGATGGAACCAAGGTTCCCAAGAACCTTCATGGTCACACAATTCCTCCACAATCGGTGCCACTCCAGCACGTCTTCTTCATGGTCATCGTACTCTATATTCATAAATTCTTGCTCTATTTGTTTTAATTTCTACAAGTCGTTCTTTTCTTGGTATAAGATTTTTTCTACATCGAGAGAACATAAAGCTGGCCCTTAGGGTAGAGGAGTTCTTGGTTTTAGTTTCTGAAGAGAGACGATATATACAAAGGGATCAAACACAGAACTTACGGTTCCCAACGAGTTCACCTAGGGTGAGTCCTTCTCTTTCTCTTTCTCTTTCTTTTCTTCTTTCTTCTCTGTCTCCTTACCAATTGACAAATTCTCTTATTGCCTACTCTCATTATCAACTTTCTTTCCTTTCCAAGGCGCTCCTATTTTTGACACTGCTTTCTCCACCTCTTCAACTCTAAAACTCAGCTCGACTTCCTCGTACCAGGCTACCCCTCAGTACCAGGATGTATCATCACTTAAAACGGTCAGGATATGCCATTTGATGCCAATTTCAACTTCCTCTAACTCATTTAATGCCTCAAGGCGCGCCAATCCTCCCACAACCGTCTAATTTCTTCATCTTTTTCATCATTACCATCGACATAGAGAGGAACTTCCTCTATGTGGACGATAAAGATCAGAAAATTATCAAAACTATCGTCTATTAGATCTTGAATAAGGTCGTTGAGCAGCAGTACCTCTGGACTGGATGACAGAATTATAATTGGCTTCGATTCCATTGCAAAGACTGAGTTTTGTAGGATTAAAAATTTTCGATCCTTCTTCTATGGCGCTCACATTCTGTTAGGCCACATGATTCGATAGAGGATTGGTGGTCACATTTAGTTTCTGAATGGCAATAGGTGGAGGAATCACCTTGTTTTCTATTAAATCCTAGATCTTGTGCCAAAGCCTCATGCAGTTATTGGTTAAATAACCGTGCCCCTGGTAGAAGGCACAGTACTGGGTTTAATTTTACCTGGCCAGTAATAGGTTTGGTGGACCCTTTCAATATGACTACTAAGGACAATGGAAATCATGACTCCCAAAGGAGTGAATATTCTTCTCAAAGTTTTTTTCTTACTAGATTGCTCGAGCTTTGGGTTTAGGATGTTTACTTCAAAAACCTGATCATCGAAAATGTCAGTAAAGTTATTATCAACTCGATTAGGGTCATTAGTGCGTGATTTTCTTACCCTTCGACTTGATCCTGCACTTTTCATTGCCCCTAATTGGGTGAAACGTTCAGCATTAACTCCCACATCAAGCAACTGTTCAAAGGTGATCGAAGGATTTCTTAGCATCTTTACGGCCTTAGTTCTCCCTTCGTCAGGTTGAGTCTCGTTCTTGATAGATGAACTCAACAAATCATTGACTCGAGCTTGAAGTTGCTGACATTGAGCTTTGTTTTAGATTTGTTGAGCCTGTAAGAGTTAGATTTGTGTTTGGCATTGAGTTTGAATCCTGGCCTGGTTGTTCACTGCTATATTGATCCCGTCTAATGTTCGCCGCAGGTCCATAATAGCCCTCATCATATCAGCCATGATCAATTCCGAGTCTACTATCCGGAATACAAAATTTGACTGTTCTACCCTTCTAAGCCTTTCTCTCAGAGATTGGGCCTAAGTGTGTATAGGTTCTTCTCTGCACAGAGCTATTATCCTGGGTCTCTGAACTGAAAGGACTCATATAAATCAGAGGAATCGTTAGCCGGGTCTAAACTCAAAATAACTCGCTCTTGACAATGGATCTAGAAGAAAAATTAATCCTAATCGGGGTGCTAACTATACAAATAAAAGCATCCATAAAAAGAAAATCACATAACCCTAAAAGATTTATTGACCTTAAAAGAAGAGTTCTAAGAAACTATATGCAACATGAGAAGATTGGTAGGTCTGTATTCTGTGTACCTTCTGAATAGAGTCAAGAATATAGCTTCCAATGCCAGGAATGGTGAAAGGCATGGTCAAATGGTACACAACAACTCTTTTTTCACATCTATGGGAGCATGTGGCCAAAAAACTTACTGGCTTCCCCGACATAGCCCCGAGACAGTAAACTGATTGGAGTATCGGGTAGGCAGAGTGTGGGTTTAAAACCAAGCACACAAATATGCAAAATGCAAATGCGAATTGTTAGGGTTGGTAAACTGAAAATCATATTTTTAGTATTTAATTTAATTTTTAATAAAATTAGTTTTTCATTTTATAAGAATCTTTGTGAGCAATGTACGTGTATTATTTCTTTGATATGCATGAATGTCCAATATTCCGTATAGTATTTAATTTGGTATGTAGAGTACGGCTTACATCAAGAAGACCAGATTTTAGGTTCTTGCAGAATATAAGTTTTATGTTCATAGTTTACCATCGGTACGACTGTGGCACAGAGTTTTAGTAGACCTGTCTTAGTTACGGGGAACAGATAATAGCGTCGTTTATTGTTCCGACTCTCTGTGTCAGTACACTTTGTGTGTATTGAACGGGACATTTGAGGTAATTAATTTAGTACTGACTACTGGCTATATAAATTAATTCACACCCCAAGGTTATTATGAATAGTGCTTATCCTCTTAATCCTGAAATAATTATTGATTTGTATATATTTAATATTCGTTGTTTTAATTCATTAGAGGGTGCGATCTTATATGGGTCTATATTCCCTGTGAGTTAGATAGCGATATTATTTATTTGAAAAATATTAATTATTGACAGAATTCACGTCCCGAAAGATCGGAATTGGCGATACCCCCTTAAGGATGCTTATAAGTTTTGACCAGGCCAAACCCTGTTAGTGGATTTAATTATCCGGCGATCAAATAAGTTAAGCGGAAGGGCTTAAGGAATATGAAGATGCTGATTAAATTAAATTTTCAGTAATTAAATTTAATTGGCGGGTATCGGGAATCTTAACGTGGGAAGAAATGGCAAGCATTTAATAACAGGAGCTCCATGCAAGACGGTCTTGAGATTATGGGTCAGAGTGCAATTATAGTTCTTTAGTGGCGTGAACTGTAATTCGGTGTTTTATGAAAATTGCAGAAACCCTGCATCTTTCCATAATTGAAGAAACCGCCCGTAGGTATCTATGTTTCACTAAAAGCCTTACTCATAATTACTCCCCAGGTAATCGCTATAGACTCTTGCCCATTATCCTAGTCCTGAACCATTGAAGATCAGCTAGATAATGACAAATTCTATACGGAGTTACGACGATGTAACCACTTAGTTTACGGGACCACAGCCCGAGGGCACTAAGCACCCAACCACCTCATTTACGGGGACTAACCCGAAGAACTGTAGGTACCTACGTTGCGCACGTTTCTGAACTTTCACCAAGGAGCAATGGAAGACCACTCATAAACTCATTGTCCCGGTACATCTATGGATAACATTTCAAAACCAGCCCACAAGCAGATATATAACATATGTATAAATATGTGAACCAATCCATGAATCATGGAGATCAAACCAAACGTGTAAACACATATTTCATCAAAACGATTTAGAAGTTGAGACTCACCCTTACGGGCTAGCTCCAAACCTTCAATAAATGCGTTTTCCAAAAGTTCTCATAAATACTCCTTTTCCAAACCTACCATTTGAAAATCAATCTCCACAAAGCGAGATTTCACAAATCTACCGCCTTTAAAACCATATGAGAAAGGTGAGGGAAGCCAAAAACCAAACCACCGAACCACCAAAACAACACCCTCAGCCCTCACAGGGGTTCAGTCGACTGGCCCAAGCCCCCAGCGAATGAAATAGGCACTGGAAAAAGGGAACCAAAATAGAAAGAACTTCAGTCGACTGACCCC
>JAOTRH010195853.1:0-11445 GCA_034768845.1 Heliamphora exappendiculata
AACATGTCTTGTTGGGAAGACGTCTACTATCCTTCATAAGACCAGATAGGCCAATTCTTTTTAATTTTACTATCTTGACAACTGACCATACCAAGTAAAATTAAATAGCTGATATAACTTCGGTCAAATATATAATAACAGTGACTTAGTTAGAGAAGATACTATTATATACAGTTAAGTGTTAACCATGACCTAATTTCAAATTAATCGCTTCGTAATGAACCCTTTAGTTGAAGAAGTGATCCACAATAACAATTATCCAGAATTATCCCTAAAAGAGGTTTGTACTCGCGATACCGCAATTAATCTGTCCGTTTGGGAGAAACGCCTTGTTGCCGACACGCAGAGTTTAATTGCATCGCCTACAAACTGGTGATAGAAATCGCGAAATTTATCTATGAATAAATTTTCTCTCCCATTTAGATTTTTTAAATAATTTTGAGGATTATAAAAAATTCGTTTAATTGAAATAAATTTATTAATTTCGAAAACCACACGATCTAAAAGAATCAAACATCTTTCCGTGGACACGATTCCAAATATTTTGATTTATCAAACCATATTTTCGTAATTAAATGCGTAACAAATAAAATTTAATAAATGCACAGTTTTTTCTTTAGCTTTTCAGCTAAAGTAATGATTAAAAATATTTATTTATTTTATTTTTCGTTTCATATTTTTTTAAAAATAATAATTTCTTTCGATTGAACATTTTTTTATTTAATTAATTTAAAATTTGGAATTAATGTCCATATTTTTTCAAGATATCCAATTTAAAAAAATATATCTTAAACATGATATTTCATAAAAAAAAATAAAATATCTAAAGTTTTTTCATTTAATTAAAATTATATAATTAAAAAAACTTAATTTTATTTTTAATTACAAAACATCTTAATTAAAACCGAATATTCAAATTAATTAAATTAACAAGATAAATAAATTTAATATTTATCATCAACACAGTTAATATATAAGAAAATAAATTAAATGCAAGATAAATATAATCCCGATTTTATGATCGGATTGAAACTCGAAGGAGTTTCAGTCTCCTGTTAAGAGATAAGCTTTCAATATCCTGTTTGTATCAATTTCCTGTGTCCAAGTTGTATCAGAACTCTTGATTTACGATTGTTCTTCTTGTTTCTTTCTTCTTCTTTTTTTTTTATCACATACAATAAAATTAAAAATTAAAAATCAAAAAATAACAAATTTTGTATTGATCTAATACCTCCGTAGAGTTCACAATCAATCTACCACAATCAACTCTCGTGGTTAAAAAAAATTAAATCAATATTCACGCATTCAATCAAACATGAAAATAAAAGATGATCATAAAATCGAGATTTAGAACGCCTACAAAACAAAATTAGTAACAGTTCTAAAACTATCCGGCCCCAATAACCGTTATAATCATTAATTTTTGTAAACGATTTTTGATAAAAAAAAAAATTAACTAAACGGACAAATGCCGAAACGGGTTCCAGATAAAACTTTCGACGAAAAATGATCAAAATAAAACCCGTGCAACCAAAGTTAATTTAGAAGAATATATTTTGTCGATATAATCTTCAACTACGACTTGATTCCGAGCTGAAACTCCAGTCAAATCTTCTACTGTATTATCTTACGTGATCCTCGAACGTAGTGTGGGCTATGGGCTACGGTCTATCGAGAACTCGTACCGGCAGAATCTCGATTTATTTAGTCTTGAAAGATAAAATATGATATGTCAATAATAATAATGATATAAAATTATTAAAACTGATTCAGTCTACTCGCATATATATTGGGCTACAGCAGGGAACTGTGGAGTAATTATGAGTTATACTTCCAGTGGAATACAGACACCTACTAGAGAACTCTACAATTATGGAAAGACATGCAGCGATTTTTGTAATTTTTATAAAAAAACTGAATTATAGTTCACACTACTAAAGAATTGTAATTGCACTCTGACCCATAATCTCAAGACCTTCTTGCATTGAACTCATGTTATTAAATGCTCACCATTTCTCCCCACGTTAAGATTCTCGATACTTGCCAATTAAATTTAATTACTGACAATTTAATTTAATCAGCATCTTAAAATTTCTTAAACCATTGCGCTGAACTTATTTGACCGCCGGATAATCAAATTCACCTGCAGAGTTTGGCCCGATCAAAATTTATAAGCTTCCTTAGGGGGCATCGTCAATCCCGATCTATCGAGACGTGAATTTCGTTAATAATTAATATTTGTCATAAAAATAATACTGCTATCCAACTCACCGGGAATATAGAGCCGTATAAAATCGCACCCTCTAATGAATTAAAATAATAAATATTAAATATATGCAAATCAATAATTATTTCAAATAAGAGGATAAGCACTATTCTTAATAACCTTGGTATGTAAATTATTTTATATAGTCAGTACAAAATTAATTATCCTAAATGTCCAGCTCAATACACAAAAAGTGTACTAACACAGAGAGTCGGAACAATAGACGACGCTATTATCTATTCTCCGTAACCAAGAGAGGCCTACTAAAACTATATGCTATAGTCGTACCGATGGTATGTTCATTTCTATCTAAACTATAAACATAAAATTTATATTCTGCAAAAACTTAAAATCTGATCTTTTGTGTACATGGCGTACTCTACACACCAGATTAAATATTGTACAGAATATTGGATATCCATGCATATCAAAAAAATGATGCACATACATTTCTCATAAACATTCTCATAAAATAAAAAATTAATTTTATTAAAAATAAAATTGAACACTAAAATCATGATTTTTAATATACTAACCCTAACAACGGCCCCATGGTTGGAGTTAACGATTGCCACAATGCAAGGTGGCGGCTGATGGTTAGAGTTGGCGGTTACCACAATGCAAGGTGGCAATCGCCACAATGTAAGGTGGCGGTTGTAGGTTCAAGTTGGCGGTTAAAGGTTTGGACATTGTGGCTTCATTGGTTCAAAGATTTGGCTTACTTAGCTTAAATATTGAGTTTGGATCGTTCCTCGACGATCGTTTAGAAGCACCATTCTCTCTTATTTCATCTTCGAATTCACCCGGACCAACCTAAGATTAGACGGGGTTAAATTAGGGTGTTTACACCCTTATGCTAACTTTGTTTTTTGTAGGCAATTTAAACCTAGCTTTAATGGTCATTAATTTTTCATGTTTGATTACATGATTTTTAATGATTATTATTTAATTATTTATTTTTTACGAAAGTTTAGTCGTGATAGTTGAATGTGAACTACATTTGAGGCATAAGATCATATGTAATCTTCTCCCTCGTAGACTTGGATGTAAACTCCGGATATAGAGGCATGGGATCCTTATTGTAATCATGAACAGGTTGAAGATTATGATATAGACAAGTTTCTAAAATCCCGACACTTATTTCAAAATGTTCTTTCGAAGTTTAGATCAAAAAACCATGTTTGGAAGTCAAAAAAACACGAAGAGCAGCGCGATTACGGCATAGCTTTTCATCGTAGATCGCTCGAGCAAACCCAAACTGGTGATTGCGACATAACTTTTCATCGTAGACCGCTTCAGCGAACCCAAATTACTCGAGCGGTGGTCGCTTGAGCGGTAGACCACAAATGCGCGTTTTGAGCGAATTTTAGAATTCTGATGGATACAAGATGTTGTTGCAACAGAGTTCTGTTTCATACAGGATTACAAATGAAGCCTAGAAGAATAGGAACTCTTTGGCTTAAAGAATTTTAACTAGACTAGAAAAGCCAGAATATTAGGCATTTATTTATTTATTTATTTATTTATTTAAATGCATGTATGGTTTTAATTCAGTTTTTGCTTTCTGTTCAAGTTTAATTAATTCAGATATTTGAAATTTTTTTTTTATAACGAAAAAATAAAATATAATTTTCTTAAATTAATTAATTAATTAATTTTGTTAAAAAAAGTTAAAATTTTATTTTGTTACTCAAAAACACATAAAAGATAGATTCAGAAAATATGTAATCTTGGAAAACAAACTGATTAATTTTAAAATTTTGAATTAATCAAAAAGATTTAATTTAAATAAATTATTTTTTTCGAAACATGTGTAACAAGAAAATAAACTTAAATTTTAAAAAAAATTTAGAATTTAAAATTTTTATTTATTATACATATGACATGTAAAAATGGCTAATATTAGAATCTTTTGTAACGTATGATTTTAAAAAATTATAAATTTATTAAAATTAAATAGTTTTTTTTAACTCTAAAAAATACTTTTAAAACTAAGTGGGTAAGGGAATTTATTTACATATAAATTACACAGTGTTCATCACTAGTTTGTAGGTGATATAATTAATTTTGTGTGTTGACTATAGAGTGTACCTCTCCATCGGATAGAATTAATTATAGTATCACCAGTACGAACTTCTTTTAGGAATAATTCTGGATAATTGTTAGTGTGAATCACTTCTCCGTCTGAATGATTCATTGCGAAGTGATTGATTTGGATTAAGTGATGATTTTTAGTTAACTATAAATAATAGTATCCTCTTCATCTAAGTCACTGCTATTATTTATAGCACCTAAGTTACGTCAGTTATTTAATTTTACTTGGCATGGTTTATTATCTAGATAGTAAAATTAATAAGAATTAAACTATCTAGACAAATGCTGAATAGTAGACAACCTTCCCATTGAGGCATGTTATTCACGGTATACCAGGCTACTAGCAATTTCTTTTTTAAAATGGTAGAGCAAACTAATTTTAAAATAAATTTAAAATTTTTACTTATCATAATTAATGATTTTTAATTATATGATTCTCATGATAAAATGATTTTCAATTCACTCGCGATTATACTGAAAGAAAACAAACTCACGGGTTCTGATTATATTGACTGAAAAAAATGTGGATATCATTTTAACTACCGAGATCAATAGATTTATGTTATTAGAGACTTGTCCACCAGTAGCTGATAAGGGGGGACCAAACAAAAATTTCGGGCTTATCAAAAGTGGCAGAAGGCTAATCAGATGGCTCGCTGTTATATTTTGGCTTCCATGTCAAATCTATTACAACATCAGCATCAATCCATACCCAGTGCCCATGACATATTTATAAACCTTAAAGAGATATTTGGAGATTAAAATCGTACAGTTAGGCAAGTAGTCATGAAAATACTAAAACATAGCTACAGGCACCCCAGTGAGAGAATATGTTCTGAAGATGATTAATCTTTTAACTGAACTAGAAATTCTTGGAGCTGAAATTGACAAAGAGATCTAGGTCAATATATACTCCAATGCTGCCTGATAGTTTTAAGTAGTTCTGCCTGAACTATACCATGAACAAACTCAGTTATTTCTTGGCAGAACTACTTTGAAAACTTTAAGTAGCTAAGGGTATTCTTAATAAGCCAGATAGTGTCTTTGTTGCTGAAAAAGGTTTTTCGTCTAAACTGAAAGGCAAGAAAAAAAAGTTCATAAACAAGAAGGCACAGGTCTAAAGGCATCTAATGGGCCAAAAGCTGGAGTGAAAAAGTCAAAAGATAAGTATTTTCATTGCAACCAGACAAGGCATTAAAAGAAGTAATGTCCAGTTTTTATCAACAAGCAGAATAACCATGATAATTTTTATTCACTAGTTGTTGAAATATATTTAGCAATATTATTTATCGGTATCTGGAGTGCAGATACGGGAGCCACTAATCATGTCTGCAATTCTTTGTAGGGGTTCTAGAAAACCAGTGAACTCAGCAATTGGGAGATATACCTACGCATGAACAATAATACAAATATGACAGCAGTTGTAGTGGGAGATGCCACTCTCAGTTTTATTATAGATATGTTTTCAATATTAAAAAATTATCTTTATGTACCTTTAATTAAAAAAATTAATTTTAGTTTCTATATTGGTTAAAAACGAATATTTTGCTTATTTTAATAACTCTGTGACCATTAAGGATAATAAACGTTTTATTTATTCTGGTACATTAATGGATGATTTATATGTTATCACTCTTATCTCTCCTACACTGCAACTGAATAAATTAAATAATATATCTAATTTACCATTTAAGAGAAATGAATCTTCTTTAATGAACCAAACGTATCTTTGTCACTTATACCTAAGCCATATAAATTTGAAAATAATAAATAGACTGGCTGAAGATGGATCTTTGAGTTCTTTGAAAGTGAAGGCACTTCTAGTTTGTAAATCTTACTTAGAGAGTAAAATGACCAGGAAGCTATTTTTGGATAAAAGCTATAGATCTAAAGAACCGTTGAAAGTAGTTCACTCTGATGTATGTGGACTAATGAATATCAGAACTAGATGAGACTTTGAGTATTTTGTCACTTTTATTGACAATTACTCAATGTACGGGTACATTTATTTAATGCACAGTAAATCTGAATACTTTGAAAAATTTTAAAAATTTAAAAAAAAAATAGAAAAGTGTTCGGATAAATGTATCAAGACACTATGGTCTGATTATAGTGGCGAATACCTATTTTGAGAGTTTAGGAAGTACTTGTCATTAGAAGGGATTACAACCTAGTTGACTGCACCGGACACTCAACAACAGAATGATGTAGCAGAAAGAAAGAACGTGACTCTTACAGAGATGGTAAGATCTATAATGAGTTATTCAGAGTTACCCAATTTATTTTAAAATTTTACATTAGAAACAGCGGCATATATTCTGAACTTGGTACATTCTAAGTCAGTACCTACTACTCCCATATAATTGTGGAACAGGTGCAAACCCAGTCTAAAACATATTAGAATTTGGGAGTGTCTAGTACACATGCTGAATAGGAACACTGATAAGTTGGAACCGATAATAGAGATTTATTTTTTTGTCGGGTATCCCATGGGAAAGAAAGGTGGTCTATTTTATCTAATGATCAAACGATCATTGTTAATACTAATAACTGATTCTTAGAAGAGAAATATGTAATTAACCATAAGCTTAAGAGTAGAAATGTTCTAGAAGGGTTGAGAAAAAAATACAAAAAGTACAAGAGAAGCGAAAAGTGTCATCAATATCTTATTGCCTCGTTGTAGTAGGAGGATTATCTAGACACGTGCAAATTCTGAACCAGCTCATGATGCTACCATTAACATGTCAGTTTCACAACAAGAGGAGCATGTGGGTGATGGTGCACAGGGTTCATAATTAGCACAGCATGTCACTGCTAGTACACAGACATAAGTAATATCTCGTCGTAGTAGGATGGTTGTTCGTCAACCTAATTAGTATACGTTGTTAGGAGAGTCTTTTGACAGTATCCAAGCAGAATTGGATACTAAACCTTATAACTATAATGAAGCACTCTAAGATAAAAATACAAATCTTTAGCAAAAGGTTATGAATCCAGATATGGAGTCTATATATACTAATCAAGTTTGAAAATTTGTAGAATCACCCAAAGAGATAAAATCCATCGGATACAAGTGGATCTATAAGAAGAAGAGAGTAACGGGTGGAAAGGTGAAAAACTTCAAAACTAAGTTTGTTACAAAATGGTTTACTCAGAAAGAAATGATCGATTATGAGGAGAACTTTTTGCCGATGGCCATACTTAAGTCTATCCAAATTCTCTTATCCGTTGCGGCTGATTTCGATTATAAAGTTTGATAAATGGACGTCAAAACTTTTAACGGTCATGTAGAAAGCATGAGAGTCAGATGTATGACAGCATAATTTGAGTATAAGTCAGAGATTGTCAGGGTTACAAATTAAAAATCATAATTTTAGACTTTAGTATTTAATTTTATTTATTAATAAAATTAGTATTTTATTTTTATGAGAATTTTAATGAGCAATGTATGTGTTTCATTATTTATTTAATGTTGTGCATGAGTGTCATTTATTCTGCATAGTATTTATTCTGATATATAGAGTTCGACTTACACACAGAAGACCAAATTATTGGTTCTTGTAAAATATAAATTTATGAGTGCCTATACTTAATCCTAAAATAATTATTAGACACATATATTTAGTGTACGTTATTTTAATTTATTAAATAGTGCGATCTTTTATGGGTCTATAATCTCAGTGAATTTGATAACAGTATTAATTATATGGCAGATATTAATTATTGGTGAAATTTACGTCTCATGATCAGAATTAATGATATCCCATTAAGAAAGCTTATAAATTTTGACCGAGTCAAATCCTGCAGGTGAATTTTATAATCTAGTTTGTCAAATGAGTTAAGCGAAAAGTTTTAAGAATTTTGTAATCCGTTTTACTATAAAATCTAGTTACCAGATTATTCATAATCAGTCTAGCCTTTCCATGTATTGTAAAAACCAAAGAACGGGTGGCTTGCGAGAATTTGAAGAACACGATAGATCAAAGTCTATGCTTTGTTCGTGTTTTAGTATTTGAAAATACAACAAAAAGCTTGACTTGGAGATTTGACTTCTAGTAAAAAAATCACAAAAACTTGTTGATTAAAACTTATTGCAGTAAACGAAATCAAGTCAACCAGATTTCAAAAGGTATAATTCTAAACTAACTTTGGGAGTTTTGGTTGTTCGATATCAAAAAAAACTAATCAGGAGCATGTTTTGGCACTTACCTGTTCGAATTGTTTTTTACTTGAATCGTGTACAAAATGTAAGGATCTTGGTTTTTTGCCCTATAAAGTGTTCTTATGTCTAGGATGATGTTATACGCCAATGGGTTGTCGATAACTAAAAACGTCAGCATCTTGAAGAGTTTCACCTGATTGTCTCCTACTGTAACCAATAAATGAATCAAAACCAAAGGATAAACTTTGTCTCCGGCAAATCCCACTAGGGGAAAGAGCATAGGTTGGAGCTTGTTTCGTCTAATGTTCATATGATCGGAAGCACTAGCGAACAGGATATCTGTTAAATTTTCGTTGTCAATCAAAACTCGCCGCACAGTGTGATGGCTGACCATTAAACTAATCATAATGGGATCATCATGAGGTTGTTGCACATCTCGTCAATCTTCTTGAAAGAATGAGATGGTGAACTTGTCAGTCTTAAGAAACTCTAACCACGAATTGTAATCACGTGAGCCTCTTGATTTCTCCCGGAGCCCACTTGGATGGGACTTTTTGGTTGACTCGGAAGTACCAGCTCCAGCAAAACCCCTGGTGATCGTTCTGATCTCCATGTTTAGCTGGTCATGCCTTTCGAGGTTGCGATCTACACGAGCTACTCAAGGCGCTGAGCCTCCCTGTTATTTGCTGGTCGCCTATCGGCTAAGAAGCAATCTAGCTTCCCCTCTCTGATTAACCTCTTGACTTGATCTTTCAAATCGTTACAGTCCTCGATGTCATGACCATGATCTTTATGGAAGTGGCAGTACTTATTTTTGGAAATTTTAGTGGGTGGGGTTTTCTTCTTACCTGACGATTTTAGGTATGGATCCATCTTATTGTAGTGCAAGACTTGTTCAAGCTAGGTGTTAAGGGTGGTATAGCGTTGGTACATGGTCTCGTTTTGCCTTTGGTTTGATCAGGATACCTTTTTATCATTTTTTGCTCAAATTCTCTCTGCCTTTTTTCTATTCTAGCTGTTACATGAGTTAACTTGAAACGTCTTACGTCCACTGCATCCTCCGTGTTCATGTATTTTTGTACCTCGAGCATCAATTCAGCCATATCAATGGGTAGTGTCTTGGACAATGAGAACAAAAAACAAGATGGTAGGAGTCCTCCCGTGAAGACTGTTATACCACTTTATTGTCTACTTCATCAACCTACAACGCTTCATGATTGAAATGGTTCATATAATCCCTCAAACTCTCTCCCTTAGTTTGTTTGATATTAAAAAGGTAGGTGGCCGGCTTCCTATACCTTTGACCGCTAATAAAATGGCCCACGAACAACTTGCTCAACTATGAGAAAGATTCAACGGAATCTGGTTTCAATTTACCAAACCACATTCTAGCAAGTCCCTTGAGGGTGGTTGGGAACGCCTTACACATTACTTCTTCTAGGTTAGCATGGAGATACATTAAAGACTTGTAGATATCCAAGTGATGTAGATGGCCTGAGGTTCCGTCAAACATGTCTACTTGGAGCATTTTGAATTTTGGGGGCATAAAAGTGGACATAATGGCTGATGTAAATAGGGATCTACACTTATGTGACAAATCTTCTAAGGTAGAGTGGGTTTTCGTTTTAATGGACTCCATCATATCATTAATTTGGGCTCTTACCACTTTAATCTGTTCATTCCAAGTCATTGAAGCCTTTGACGGTTCGAGCTTCTCTCTCTAATTATTGGGTTCTTTTTGGTGATTGAGTGGTTGAATTGGGTTAATCCCACTCGCCACCTCTCCCACGCCTCTACCTTCTTGATGGGGGTTGTGGGCGACACTGTTATGGTCTCCATCCTATTGTCCTTCTCATAGGGGTATAGGGTTTGGCGAGCGTTCGTTTTGCCCTCTGATGTGCTATAGAAGCTCTTGATTTTGTTGAACCAACTAGAAAATCCCCTGAGTTAAGTGTTGGAGTTGATCTTGCACCAGGTTAGGTTGTTATAGGTCTTTTGGCATCCTGGCTACTGAGGGTAATCTTGCTTGACTCGTCTTCTCCGCTATAGACCTTGTTTGGACCATCCAGAGAGTGGAGCACCAGAGAGAATGTTGAAAACTTAACAAAAATCAATTTTTACAAACGACCCCGACTGATGGTGTGCATTTCTCAAATAGCCCTCTATGGTCGAAATTTCACTTGAAAAAGATAAAAGAACCGTTAGAAAGGGCGCCCGAAGATTTTTTGGCAGGACCTCTTCGATGATCAAATTAGTCACCCTAGTGGAGTAGTTTAGCAACAAAATAACAGTGGTAAAGTTATAGAATTATGTACCTTCTTTCCTATGGCATCCCTTTATCAGATTCTATAGACACGTGGCAGATATGTCTCGTGCAGGCTGTTGTAACTGCATTGTGAAAGCCTTTCAACTAGAGCCACGCACTGAGTACTATATGTACCGAGGCTGGTTAGCCTGACCAGTCCAAGAGGATTACAGAAAACTACTTGATCAATCTCCACATTCGGTTAAGTGTCCGAAGACGCTTAGTTATTAAAATTTCAAGTTGGACTTACTGGTCAGTCCAACCGGTCATTGGTCAGCCTTATTCGAACTGGGCCATTTTAAGGTCTATTCTTTTATTTTTTATAGCTCCATTAAAGCTAATTAAGAATTGGAACCTTAGTTAAAACTAATCGTTAGTTACCTTTATTCAAACTGGGCCATTTTAAGATATGTATTTTTATTTATTTTTTATCTCTATCAAAACTAGTTGAGAATAGAGACCTTAGTTTAGCATGTTTATATTTTGATGGCACCCATTAAAAAATAATTATTCACTAATCGTCATAGCCTTATTCCAACTGGCCATTCTAATGCTTGGCTTTTATTTTTTCTATCTCTATTTAAACTAATTAAGAGTTGGACCTGCGGGGGGGGGGGG
>JAOTRH010195864.1:0-11443 GCA_034768845.1 Heliamphora exappendiculata
GGGGCATCTTCTCCTGTCCTCACGGGACTGGACTACTACAATTTGGCTCTTTTGGGGTCTAAAATAGACTCACATTGATAATTTGAACAGTTCATTTTATTATTCATAGTGTATAAAATAGTTATGCAAAAAATTAAATTAAATTAAATTAATTAGATATTATCATGTATCTAAGAAAATCGCATTTGTATAAAAAAATTAACTATAAAATTTAGACACTGTTCATTTGTTTTAATAAAAATATGATTTTCTCATACACTTAATGATAAACAATTAATTTAATTCTTTACACAATTAATCTACACACTAAGAATAATAAAATAAACGGATCTAATTATCAAAATGAGTCCATTTTAGATGCAAAAATAAATAAAACTGGACAAGACCAATCCAAGACTAGAGTGGAGACAAGCTGTTTTCCATATATATCAAGTTTCTCATTGACCCTAGGTCCCTAACATGCACTTGCAACTTGCAAGGTCATCCATAGGACAAGTTGCAAAAACTTAAACGTCAAGATGAAATATATTTGTTTGGAAAAGTCGTTTTTCTTACTTTTCTAATCAAACACCAAAATTTGATCTAATTATATTAATACAAACTCGCTAAGATTATGCAATGAAACTTCAGGCAAATAATTACTTGTCCTAAAAATCATATGTCCTTTTATTTTCATGTATTAAAAATCATTGGATATAATTTCAATTTTGTGTCTTTAAAGTTTAATATGATTTAACGGTCTTTAAAGTATTGTGACCAAAAAACATATAATTTTTGAGATAGAATAGCGTGTAATTCTTGGAATAGAAGAGCCCTAATTTTCTAATTTTTGGGACAAAGAAACATGAGATTTTTTAATCACGCCATTTGATAAATTAGCTTTTAAACTAGCCTTTTTAAAATTGATTGATTGGATAAAAAATTAATTTTTTATTTTTTATTAATTTTTTATTTAAATTAAATAGTATTACACTTCTATTAGATTAATGATAATGATTATATACATTTGGCTTTAATAGTGACGAGGATCGGTCGGTAATGACCGAGTGATCAACCACTGATTGATCGGTCAGTCATGTTGTGTCGAGCCATTAACTGAGTTGTGCAACCTCCTCCGCACATTAAGGAGCCGCTCCCGCCTTTGGTGGGTCAAGAGGTTTATTTGAGAGACAGAGAATCCTTTCATCATGATACATGGGATCTTACTTAATCAACGCTAAGCTCTCCTATAAATAAAAGTCAATATCTCAGTAACCAGTTAGGAGGATTTGCCTTAGCCATTACTGATTATTGCATAAAAGGTTAACATAGGCATCGGAAGAAAATCGGCAGGCATCCCACTGGTGTCAAGTTGTTTTCTCTAACTTTTTAGCTCAGGCGAAGTATAAGGAAGGAATCAAACAGGCTGATGGATCACTCAATCAGAATCGGTACTCTCTCAAGCCCATCTTATTGAGGCATCACTTTGGTGCCGTCTGTGGGAACTCTTTTTTTTCTTGATCGTGGAAATGAGAGCCATGACCCCCCGACAACAACCGTCAACACCGGCCACCGGTGGAAGGGACAACTAACCCACGCATTAATCAGCAACTGGCCGACCTGGCCCAGATAGTCCAAGAATTTGCATAACAGATGCACGTCCTCCACTAACGGTTTGAGGCCAGAACAACAGAAGCTCCGCCGATCCGCATTGACCCGCCTAATGCTGAAGGAGCTAACCCTATGCCTCCATACCATAGAGGATTAAGCCAACTCGACCCCACAAATGACGATGTTCCCCCCTTTCAACAGCAGGGGCTCGGGGGACACGTCTATAATCAATAGGATAGGGAAGAGGTGGAAAGTTGTCAGGTCATACTAGGGGGACTGGACCCTTATCACGCTGAGAAAGTCTACCCAGAGGTTAAGTCCGAAGTCTCTACCACACTCGAACTTGAGATGAAACGTATGAGAGAGTAACTAGAAAATGTCATGGAGGCGGTCACAGGAAAAATGGCTAGAGGTGTCGATGAGCTAGTTCAGAAGACAGATCTCCCTTTCTCCCCAACAATAATGATGGAACCACTCCCGTCGAAATTCAAAATGCCCTAGATGGAAGCATTCGATGGCACAAAAAACCCACTAGACCATCTAGAGACCTACAAAGCTTTCATGCATCTTCATACTGTCCTTGATGAGATCATGTGTCCAACATTCCCAACCACCATGAAGAGATCGCCCCGTGTCTCGTTCAGCTGCCTCAAACCAAGGTTGATCAGCACATTTACACAGCTAAGCAAACTCTTTATCGGACACTTTATTGGAGGTCAGAGGCACCGTTGGTCAGCTACCTACCTATTAAATATCAAGCAAGCGAGTGGAGAGTCCCTAAGAGATTACGTCTCCAGATTTAACATAGAAGCACTTTAGGTTGATGATGTCGATGATAAGGTGGCCCTAACAGCATTCATAGGAGGGCTGGAACCCACCAAGTTTCAATTTTCCCTATCTAAGGCACCTTCGAAAAGCATAGCCGAGCTGATGGTTAAAGCCTAAAGACTCATGAATGCAGATGATGCGATGAATGCTAGAAAGGATAAGACACCCAAGGTCGATCTAGAAAGAAAGATTAAGCACCAATGGACGAATGAACCAGACTAACCAAGGAGGCCGAGAGAGGTTGAAAGAGTCAACCTCGGCCAGACAAACAACAAAAGGCCGCGAATTACCCTCAGCCACTTTGAGAGGTATACTCCCCTAAACACACTGGTTGACCTGGCTTTGTTACAGATATGTGATGATCATAGTCTAAAATAGCTAAAGAAATTGAGAACCATGCCAGATCAGAGGAATCAAGACATGTATTGACTATTCCATAAGGACCATGGGCACAACACTAAAGACTGCTTCGATTTAAAGGAGCAAATAGAAGCACTGATCTAGAAGGGTCAGCTACGAAGATTTGTAGCTGACCAACCAAGCAAAGATGAACCGAGAAATGTAGAGTCCCCTGAAGATAGAGATGTTGATGGAGAGGTGTGGTACTGGGATTTAGGGTTTGTTTTAAAACAAATATATGGAATTTAAGAGTTATTTACAAATCTTTTAACACCTTAAAAATTAAAATGTCTTGAAAATCCATTTTTATTGAAAAAATAGAGTTGCTATTTAATTTTTTAGAAAAATTTTAAAAAACAAAAATTGGCCATTGATCTTTGAAAATGTTAACCAGGGAAACAAGGGTTCGGGGCCTAAGGTATAAATCGGGAAAGGTGTTAGGCACTCCGTTCGTACAACCGTAAGGTTAACCTCTACTAATCATTATTTTTTTTTAATTTTGTTTCTCAAATGCATGCAAATCCAAAAAAATATAGGTAAATAGAGAATATCTAAAATCAAATAATAAAAACACATAGCATAAGTATATACAATGCCAAACAAAGAATAAAAGAAAATTCTAAATCCTAAGATAAGCAAATTCTAACTAAAGGATACATGGAGCAAACCGCATGTGATATACAAAGCATTAAATTATTTTTGTGAAACTAACAAATCCTAATCATGTTAAAATTAAACTAAGCATAGCATAAATTCAAACGAAGGAGAAATAAACCTAGGGAGTTCTAAGTCTTAAACATGCTAATCTATATTATAAATTGCATCCTGGACATTTTAATCATAGCAAGATAGAATACTATAAAAGCACAATTAAGCTACTAAAGCAAAATTAATCCACTGAAATGAAATAGACGTGGCGATCGTACTATACAGATGTTACGATCGCAAAAATCTAAGACCAAAAGGTTGCAGTCATGAAGTTTAGAACCACACCCGCAAGCATGCCAGTGTATAATTTTTGTCACGATTGCAATAAATGGACGTTGCGACCGCAAGGAATTTGAGCACTTTTTACTGAATAGTGTAGTAGGGTGCTGATGTATAGCATAAATAAGGCTATTTTAATTAAACTACTGTGAAAGTTAATCAAATTATTAGAAATTAAGCATACTCTTGATTCAATAATCCAACATTAATAATCAAAACAATTAAATCTAGTGATACCAAAATTATAGAACAATCATGCTCGCGGTCCTAGTAATCAAAAATTTTCAATCAAATATGTGAATATTAAACCTAACAATATGGCAACATTAGTGAAATAACATGCAATTCACAAATTAATATTCGAAATTCTAACTCGACCTCTTACCTGAAGTAAAGAATGTGAAGAGAGAGGTGTCGGGGATCCAACAGAATACCTAAGATGCAACAATCCAGATGAGTCCTCGAACCGTAGAGTGTGGTGATCAGCTCTTTGGTCTCTGAGCAACAGTCCGATTCCGGTATCAAAGCCAAGTAAGTGTGTAGATCAGGATATTAGTCGAGAATGCAGCAGAGTACCTGCGTACTTTTAGTTTAGTACTCGATAAAGCAACAATATATCGATGTCGGGAAAAAGGCCCTTTGAAATCGTAGCAAATGTACGTTTATATAAAGTATGCCAGCCAATGAACTGTTGCCACGTTTGATGCTCATACTAGGTTCATAAAGCTTACGATCGCTACTTTTGAATGTTGCGATCGTGAGAATATATGTTGCGACCGTAACAAATATTAGGGGTTTTAAGAGATTGCTATTGCAGTCGTAACATTCAAACAAACGGTCGCGAGGTTCAAAAGGTTAAAGTTGAATTACTTGGACCAGTGAACAACCAGGTTGCAAGGTTCAAAAAGGTTGCAGCCTCAAAGTTCAAAAGATGTGACCTTGTGGTTTGGTTTCACGGAATACTGGATTCGGATTGCTTCCCAGTGATCTTGCAGAGTCATCATTCTCACTTGATTTTTATCATCAGACTCAATTGGATAAGCCTAAGATTTGATGGGATCAAATTTGGATGTCTACAAAAGGTTCGAGTCATAGTAGGTAGATTCGTAGAAGGAGGGGACTCTAGCTTGTCAAGGCGAGCACACTCAAGGAGACTGCGATTAGAGGGGCTGAGAGAAGTTTACACCACTGATCGGTCGGTCTAGAGCAAATTGAGCGATGTAGAGGAGATTATTACCTTTTCAAAACAAGACGGAGAAAGGATCCATCCCATGGGAGCCATTAAGCTTCCCCTCACTATCGAGGCTAACCCAAACCAATCTACTCACCAAATTACATTCCTAGTCGCAGATTACCCTTCTGCATACAACGTCATATTGGGGAGAACAACTTTCAACCTTTGTAGGGCCATTACTTCTATGTACAGACTTACTATAAAATTTTCAACTCCACGCACAATCTTATTTAATTTGTAATAAATAAATTAAAGTATTTTATTTATATAGTAATTCAGGTAATATGTTGTATGTAAAACTCTTAATTTAATTAGAAGTCTTATGGTTAAATTAGGATAAGATTACTGAGTTTTAAATTGTTAAGGAACCCTAGATTTTGGAGGATACTTATTTTGTGAGTCCTAGTTGGATTAAAGTTCTTTTATCTGAATTTTATTTAAGCCAGAAAATTAAAGTACAAGTGGAAAAACTGAAAGTACAAACCAATTAAGCAGGATCGTGCAAGCAGAATGCAATTTGGCACATGACCACTCGAGCGATCCCAAGTGCGTTCGAGCGGACCCCAAGTAGTTTTAATTAGATTGAAACTCAAATTGCATGGTTTTCAAGACTATAAATAGAACCATAGGCCAACCATAAAAATCAACTTCTGCACTTCAATAATCAGAAATTCTAAAACAGATTAGAAATTCCTTTCGAGTTTCAAAAATTTTAAGATTGTTCGTGTTCAACTTAGACGGCATTCTAAATTTACCGATAGAGGATTCTACCGGTGTAAAAGTATTGAGGATTCAATACATATGAAACTTCGAGGATTCATTGCTGCGGGGAACGGTACACGTAGATTTGCCAAGATAGTTTAAGGCATTTGGATTGAAGATTCGATCAAAATCTGTAAGTAGATGTCTTGTAACTATTCAATTGGTTAGTACTTAATTTACCTGAATTAGAATTAGTCCCGTAAGTTTTTACCCAATTAAGTTGGATTTTTTACGTAAAAATTTTTGTGTGTTGAATTTTAATATTTTATTCTTTACTTCTTACATTTCACGACATGAATTGATTAAAAACATAAAAAATATATTTTTAATTAGTTTGATTAAAAAAATATAAAAATATTTTTTTTCATACTCCACCGAAACTTGGTTTTGCCTACGGTTGGTCTCTCCCAACAATTACCTCCTCCCACTTATTTTAAGGCTTGATTTGGTTGTCCATTTTAGACGTTTTGACTTAAAGATAAAAAAAACCTTCTTCATTTTTTTTTGACAAGTCCAACTTTATGCCTTTTATTTAAATGACTTTTTGCCTAGTTTTACTTTTTGCTGCTTCTTATTTGCTAAAATTTTAAGTGAAAAAGGTAAAAAGTTAATTTTGTAAAAAAAAAATCGTTGATTAATTTATTGTCTTATTGTTCTTTGAATTAAAGTCATTTTACGCTAAATAAAATTTTTATCAAATTAATCTTTTACTTTTTTGAACTTTTTTAAATAACAAACAACAAAAATTCATTTAAATAAAAAGTCATAATGTTTAACTTGCCAAACGAAGAATATTTTTTTGAGGTTTAAGCCAAAATGCCTAAATGGGCAACCAAATGAAACCTTAAACAAAGACCGGAGGCAACTGTTAGGAGTAGCGAAAGCTTGTTATTGCGTGCTATGATGCTGACCCAGTTTCCGTAGGAGAAGTAATTTCAACGAGGTGGCATGATTTTATTAGTTGTCCGCAAATGAGGTAAACTGGTCTGTTTGTTTAGATGATTTAATTGAGTAGGAAATGATATAGAATAATGCTACATGCACAATTTTAGTGCACAACTCTAATTATAATAATTGATTTATTTATTATTTTTGTACTTAAAAAAAAATTTAAATACAAAAATAATGTACAACTCAACAGTTGTGGCTGAAATTATACACAAAAGTTATGCATGTAGCATTACTCTAATATTATGTGGGATTACATGTGAAGTGTTTGGAGAGCTTATTTGGTTGGGATATAATATCCGAAAGGAGCCTATCCTAAGTGGTGGGAGTGCTTCGTATACGAAACACGCTTACCACCACCAAAAGGTGGTGGTGGGAGTGGGGTGGTGGGGTGCTTCGTATCCTATCCTAAGTAAAATACGGAAATAACCCCTCCTAAACATCAACCAGCAGTTCCTTCTTCAGCCAACTGCTTATTGCCTCTATATATGAAGCTTTTTCCTTGATTGTGTGTGTGTGTGTTATATCAGTGGTGTGATAAGCGAAAATTATGGTTCAAATAGAAATATACACAATTTATAAAACAAGGCTGGGCACAAAACACACATACAATGGTGAATCTCGGTCAATTTTGTACGAGGGTAAAAATAAAAATTATCTATTTTAATTCTCATTTTTGTATTACTATTCACTTATTTTTTTTAAAAATCAAATATGGTATAGTATCTAATTAAGTATTATATATTCAGATTTATATTCACTAAATTTTATATTTAATTTTATATTTAATAATATTTTATATCCATCCATTTATTTCCACTTTATCTCCACACAATCAAACAAGTCCCTTATGGTAGAAGAGCTGGTACGTGAAAATAGGGGGAAGACGATCCACGGCAGCCACGCTCAACTGGTGGTGTCGAAAAAACGAGTACAGCTATAAACCGAGCAAAACGATTCAAGAATCATCATCAAGATGAGCAAGACGACCGCCACAACCGTCAGAATCTTCCAAGAACCATACACGTACTTCTTCATGCACCTGTAAACCCTAATCTTCTTCGTGCTATTGAAGTACCTATTCGCGCCTTCAATGGCCCTGTCGATATACGCCACGTTCGTCAGCCGAACCGACTTGCTCATCCCATTGAACACCTGCGCCACCTCCGCGTCGCTCTTCAGGCTGTTCACAATGATCTTCTTCTCCCTTAGCACCTTCGCGTCCTCAGCCGTGTCGATGATCCCGTTCATCAGCTCCGTGTACCTGGCGAAAACCAGGGATTCCGACACGATCGACGCCTCGTAAGCCACCAGGTTTCGCATCACCACTTCGGAATTCACGTTCAGGGTCACGACGGGGAGGTAGAACTTCAGGGTCTTCTCGTCGAACTTGATGGTGGTGATGTCGCCCGCGGTGGGGAAGAATTCCACTCCGGCGTCGCGGAGGTTCGACACCGAAGGAATCATGATCTCCTCTACTACCGGAATCGTGCTTTTCTTGCCGTCCTCCTGATCGTTTGGATTCTCGCTCTCGGGTTTGATGATTTCTTTCTTGTAATATGACGCTAAGGTGGAACACCCGGGGAGCGTAGAAATATAATTCCATGGCACTCCTATTATAACCTTGATGGGTTTTGTAAATTTTCTTAAGAAACCAACGTTTAGCCTTGATAACAAGGTCAGAAGCTTAGTAAAAATCTGATAATAATCGCCTGAATCCGAGCTCGGTTTTGAACCAAAGCTCGTGCTTCCTTCTTTCCCACTTCCGGCGGCCGGGTCTTGGGGTTCTTCTTCTTCTTTTTCTTCTTCCACCAAATTGGGCACAGTCAAGTGGTACAAAAGGTCAAGCAAATGTGCATGATCAAGAACTGTCGACAAGGAAATATCCTCTTTCAGTTTGAGAGGAGAGATAGCTCTACAAAAACCCATCAACATCGACAGCAAAGGATTGTAATTGTCACTCGCGTCCGGCGACGAATACACGACGGACATAATCTTGCTCAGAAGAAAGGTCGGAATCTGATTTTCGAGCATGGCGATGTCGCCGAGGATTGCGTCGTGGGCTAAACTTTTCCCGGCGGCGTCAACCAAATGACCGGTGGAAAGCGAAGAACCGGAGACAAAGAGACCGGCTCTTTTTCCGGCGTAGCTCCGAAGAAACTCGAGCAGAAACAAACCGTCAATGGCCATAATCCAGGCCAGAGTTTCGCCGTCGATGTCCAAGTACTTGTGATAACATGCGCGGACTTCGTAATCGATCTCGGCGAGCTTATCAACCAGTTGTTTGAATTCGAGACCCGGGAAGAACCGCTTCTGAACCCTAGTTGCAGCGGCGATCTTGTACTTCTCCATCTCGTAGAGCTCCGGGCGGAAACGATGGTAGGGTCCCAAACCGACGAGCTGAGGCTCGTAAGCTTCTTTCTTGAGAGAACTCATAGTGGTGGGAACGCGAAAGATGGAAACTGGAACGTCGGTGATCTCAATCTTCACCTCATTCTCCAGCATTTTACTGATTTGGGTGATCCATCGTTGCTCGCTGGTGCTTGATTCGAAGATTGAAGTGACGGCGGCCATGGCGGTTATCCAGTAGTTATACGAATTTAGAAAACAAACCCAGAAATATATTCAAAATTCAAAACGAATGATTTAGATTTAATGAAAATATAACCTATACTACAGAGAGTATGAGCATGAGTTATGGCAAATCTAAGGCATGCTTATATAGGGGTGAAGAAACGTTGGTTTGAGGTGGATTTTTGTACATTAATGCTAGTTATGGCACATGCTTTGAAATAAATCTTATGATTAATGTTTTTGAAATAAATCTTATGATTAATGTTTATGATTGAATCTTATGACTGATTCAACTACGCCTACATTTGAAGACCTGAACAGACATGGACTTTGGCCCTGTTTGTTTATTTGGGGAGATAAATGGGTGAATATAAAATTCTTTCGGATAATAGAAATGCTTATAAAATGTAATGGATGTGTGTGGATATATAATACTTAATTATATGTATATACTATGCTTGTTTTTTTGTAAAAACAAATGAATATTAATATAAAAAATGAGGAATAGAAGCGATATTTCTCATTGATGTGCTAATACAAGTTCAGTAATAGCCAACTTATCCAGCTATTTATTGGTTCCTCTTTTGCTTATATATATACATATATACATTTATTCATTTATATATAAATATGTATACTCAAAGTTACCAACTTCAGATTCTAAAGAATTGTGGATAGAGAAGAGGATATGAAATGTGAGAGAGAAAGAGAGAGAGAGAGAAGATGAGGCATGGGTGGCACGTGATCGCTTCCATTTTCTGTTCAAAAAATTGGTGATGAAAGTGCAAAACTGACTTTCGAACAGAAGGGATATCAAATACCTCACATACCCAGTTATTATATATCCAAGGATTTGGCACTGAGTGGGATATTATATCCAAACTATTTTGCATAATCAAACACTGGATATGTAGGTTTCACAAGATATACTATCCATTCCCATAATCCAAATCCCCCAAACAAACAATACGAATGTCTGCAACCCACTTGTCTCTTATTCATAACTCTCTCTAAGATAAAAAAAATGGAGTAATAGAGTGTTGTTGGAGATTAGAACACGATTAACTAATCCCGCTTAAGACTAATCACGATCACATAAACACAGAATAAATACGAAGAAGAGAGAAAGAGAGACAATCGCACACAAACACAAGGTTTACGTGGTTCGACAAGTTATCCCTACGTCTACGGAGTCACATACTTTCACTATTGACTTAAAAGTTACAAAGAAGAAGAGAGTCTAGGAGAGAGTTTCCAGAAGAACAGATGTTAAAACATAAACTTCACGTACGACGATTGCAACCCTAGCAACTTATAAATACATTCCCGCGCAGACCGATCGATCGGTCCCATAAACGGATTGATCGATCTATTAAGCAGTCTTGTACTGCACTCGATTTCTTGTCTGCAGAGATGACCGATTGATCCATCTAAATCACCGATCGATCGGTCTAACCCAAAATAAGGTTTTTCTTCGCAGCTTAACAAGTGTGTGGTCCGAAGCACTAGCAATGCATAGCATCCTACTTGGATCGGTTCATTGTTTAAAGAACGTGCGCCGAGTTTATTACTCATGTAAAATATAAAATTAATTTAATAATTTTGTAATTATGTGATCATAAAATATTTGTTTACAAAGAAACGAATAATAAATATAATATTAAAAAAAATTAAGGAAATATTATTTGATTACATAGTTATAAAATATTAAATCAAACTTATTTTTTGAATAAGTGACAAAATATATTCTAAAACTAAAATATTTGAACCGCACTACAAAACACCAACTCCTGTATCTTTGTTCCCTTATCTCCCCTCTTTCCTCTCTCGTGGTTTTTCTTAGTTTATAATAAATTGCACCTTCTTGGGAGTGTGATGGGTGGTGATCCGTGAGTTTTGAGTGCGGCTCCGACGGCTGGGGGTGCATTAGGCTCAATTGCTCCGGTCAGGGGTGCTACAGCGACAAAGGGTGCTTCAGCCAAGAACTATTTGAGCAGATCTACGCCGGCGGGGGGTGCTCCGGCAGCTAGATCTGTTATGAGTAGGTCTTTTGGCCAGATCTGCTCCGAGAAGAGTGCTCCAGCCAAATATGCTCCGAGGGTGGTATTCTGAACTCTGATG
>JAOTRH010195875.1:0-11442 GCA_034768845.1 Heliamphora exappendiculata
AAAAGTGACTTTTTGTGCACTAATCCCAATGTGGCCAGCCATGCAAGGGCATTTTTGTCATTTTATTGTTATTTTTTCCTTTGTTATTTAATTTTATCTAAATATCTTATTTATGACATCCAGATGTCAAAATTTGAATTTTTAAAATTTTTTGCTGTACTATGGGTAAAATAGTCATTTTACCCTAATTACGAGAAGTTTTGATTTTTAATCTTATATTTCATGTTATTTACGAAATTTAAGATGTTAGGAGTCTTCTATAAGTATTAAGGTTTTGTCTTTGAGTTTTTGGTCTTCTTTATGGTTTTCGAATCGAATTAGGATTTCAGATTGAGTTAGGATTTTCATCCTTCTAGTGATATAAGATATCGCCGGCTAACCATCATTAATACTACAATTTGGGCTTAATTAAAAGAGTTGGGCTTTATAATTTTATTTGGGCCCTATTTCTAATGATTTTCATAATCCATGATTTTCTTGGAACAAATTGTAGGATTGTGATTCTATGATTTTATGTGATTGTAGGATTTTAAATTTTTGATATCAATTGTTCTCAAGGGTTCGAGGTTTAAATCTTGTGTTTTAGGGTTTCATTTTGGTTTGATTAAAAGATTGTACAAATTACACTTGGGTTCAGTTTGTCTTTTTCGTAATTTCTCTATCTCCTTGGACTAACTTATAATTTTATGATTGTTTATTATTTTTAATTTTTAGAATTCAATATTCGAGAATTCTATATTCCGTAGGATTTTACTTTGAATCTTAGGATTTTGTTCCCGTTCTAACCCAATTTTTTTTAAGGTTTTCGTCGCCAATTCACGTAATCTAAAATCGGGTACTTTTTATATATTTATTTATGAGTTAGTATCTTTTGTAGGAATTAGATGAGGATTACCTCGGAGACTTTCGTGCAGGTAGTGAGAATTGAGGGACTTGCGTGTAATTAGGACTAAGATTATTGATGACTTCTAGAGTGATTATAGGAGAATTTTTTTGGTATTTTTCGTAATAGGTGTGTAGCTTAGTATGTATTTACCAATTGTGAGGTGTCTTGGATTAAAAGTATAATTATCTAAAAGTTTGGGATTAAACGTGCAATTATTGAAAATTATAAAATATTAAGCCTTTGCGTATATTTTCTTCTTAATTATTGAGTTGGCACTTAGCTTTCCTATTCTTTGGACTTAGAGCCTTATTATTTGTGTACGTCTTTGATTTGGGTCATTTTTAAAATTTTGTTATTGTTCTTGGACTAAATTGTAAATTTCCTTTCTCTTATGGGGTTTTAGGGTTTTTGGTTCTGAGATCCGATTCTAAGCTAAATCCTTTGATACTCTTTATCTTAATCTAACCCTAATATGAAAATCTAGTTTCGGGTGATTTAATGTTCTTAATCCAGAGGCTTAGAAAAATCGGGTCATTACAATCTAACCCCCTTAAAACAATTTCGTCCCTAAAATTTCCATGCGTGCCTTTCTTTCAAATGTGTTGTTGTTAAATTGTTCGCGTAGCGCATTTTTGCTCTCAGCGCAACTCTTGTGTCTATTCTAGGCTATGGCATGACGCTGACGGATCATCTTGATCTTCCTGGTTGTCTCATTTGCGTGGTCTGGCTTTAACGGAATGATCTTCTAACTATCTGCTGTCTAGGTTTGCCTTGTCAGCACATAGAGTTTCGGGTGCTTTTTCCACTATCTGGATCATTCTTTTATTGGTAGCCAATCTAGGGTAAAGCGAACATGATGAGGAAGGATGGTTGGTGGTAGTAGCCTAGTTTTGCAAGTCTGTTGCCATTTGGTACAAAATCCCATATGTTGTCCCTCTTGTTGTTCTTTCCAGCTAGCTTGTGAGTACGGCTTAACAGGAACAAATCGCCTTAATGATTTCCCATGTTCAGAGTTACTCTTCTTTTTGGTTCCAAATCCTTCTTGAATTTGTTAACTCTAATTCTGCTGCTAGTGCAGTCTGTACGACTTATGCATAAGTGGAAAGTTGCATGTAGACGATCCTTCTCCGAATTGATGGCTCTAGGCTCCACTCAATCTTTCGCACTTTTGACTCTTCGTCTGGTATAATGGCTGCAGCAAAGCGGCTCAACTCCTAAAAGTGGTTAGCATACTGGGTTACCATCATTGATCCTTATTTGAGTTCTAGGATTTCTTTAATCTGTCCCTGATGGAGGGGAGTGGGAAAATACTTCTCCAAAAATAACCCTTCGAACTGATCCCGTGTTAAGGATGCCACGTCTTGGGTGTTGTTGATCACCAATGGTCCGCTTCTCCTTCCAATAGGTAAGCTGCTAAAGCTACCCGATCAGCCTAAGCTTGAACTCCTATTGAGTTGAATAACTTCTTGATGGCCCTCAGCCACTCCTCGGCCACTTTCGATCCTACTCCTCCTCTAAACGTAGGGGCTCTGATAAGAACTACGCTTTATCACGCACATGGGGACAGTTAATGATGGTGGCAAGTTCTCATTAAACTTGGGCTAATCCAGGTGCTTCATCCTCTATTGGTCCACTAGTTTGTCGGCGGTGGTTTGGTCATCTACCAGCCATCCTAAAAGAATGTCTTTTGATTTAGGAGTTGTTTCAATTATTAATTATTTTCACGTTTTGAGATCCTGTGGAGTTAAGTTTGAGGTTATTTTAGTGCGCATTAAGTGTAAGACAATACTTGTATTTTATGTCATGCAAGCTCGGGTGGATAGCCAAGACAAGGTTTCAAAAAGGTTCACAAAACACACATACAACATTGGAAGAAAAGAAAAGATTCAACGCGGAACTTGCTAGGGCATATCTAAAACAAACACGGGTACAAACCTTTGGGAGCTTGCTCCCAAAGGTTGTAGAGTTCCTTTTGGTTCCTGATGCTTGATTTTGACATGTTGGTACGTAGAGTTTGAGGGTCTCCTCCAATGATTGGATCGTTTACCAGGTAGTTAATCATCTGAGGGTAAACTAAACGTGACAAGAGGTATAGCGATGGTGATTATCTAGTCTTGCAACTCGTCATGGCTTGTGCTTAAATTTTCATCAGATTCCAAGCGTTCATTGTCTTGGTCAAGATTCTTCATTCTTAGACAGAGAAGGTAGAATTCAGATTCTAACGTTTGATGAGAAGGTGAGCGTATGTATCGATGCGTGTGGAAGTACTTCCTTTTCTTGCATAGTGAGTCGAACGTCTTTAAGCTTGACATTACCTCTCTTCTTTCGGATAGGTGGGTTAGCTACGAACTGGTTTGGAAAAGTTTGAACCTTTTCATGTGGTGATGTTGTAGGTTCCCTGGTACAAAACTGTCATCCTTGACTATAGATCCTTGATGTGATAGTTCAATCCATTGGAACCTCCGAATGAGACATAATATCCTGACAACTACCATTACTCGCCTATCTACTGGGTACAATTTCAAAGGTCAATCGAGGACAGACATAAATGTGCGCGGGGTTTAATAAGGATAGTCAGCTCAATTTTACTAGTCTCAAGGAAAGAAATCATAAGGTGGTGAATGGGTATGCATTTAGCTGAGGATCTCGAATGACACACTAGGCTGCACGAGATACAGTTGGGACCAAGGTGGCTAAGGGAAGGCAAACAAGTTCTTTATCGAGATTCAACAAGAAAAATTTTCCAAGATGGTTCAAAAGATGGATTAGGTTAGGTCAAGGGGTCATAGTTAAAGCAATCACCATTGACCTAGATTGAGAGGTTGGTCGAGGCTTAGATGCATTGGAGATAAGAGGTCAACATTTAATAGATATTACAAGAGGGGATGTTCTCAGGACCAATCTGTGCAACATCAGATATTGACAAAAGATATGTTTAAGCAATGAGTAGCCAAACTAGATATTTGCCCTAAAGTTACGTCGACCTAATGTACTTCAATTCAACCATCCAAGTCCCCAGGTTGGGATTTTCAAGAATTCACAAAATTTCTTTAGCCGGGTGTAGTATTGAAGTCAGGGGAAGATGAATGGTGGTAGAGGATCTTAGCAATGTCGAATGTTCGGGGCTAAAGGAATGACATTCAGTTTTGCGAATAAAGAGTTAGTTCAAGGATGATGACTCAAATTGAAAGACAATCAAGTGCGAATACTAATCTTCATCTAGGCATGACTCAAAATTGGACACTCAAAGTAAGGGTATTTTCTAGGACGAAATTCCCGATAGGGTTACTAACAAGACTCGGGTGCAAAAGGGCTACCTACGAACGACACTGGACAGCATTGCTGAGGACCGATGTTGTTAGAAGGAAGGATAAGCAAAGAATTTCAACCGGATATAAAAGTTGATATAAAGACTTGGGGTAAACGAGAATGGAACTTATAAGGATGAAGTTGTGAGTTTCTTATGGTGGTTCTCGATATAATATCTGAAACTTCTCCTAGTGCGTACTCCCGTCTACCCCCCTTAAAACAAGATAACTCGTTGCATGAACCTTCAGTCTTCGATCTAGATGCCTTTACTCATCTTTTGCATGTAGATTCCTTGCTGCTCCTGGACTTGGTAGCATCTCAACGCGACTCGCTGTAAGACTTAAACGTAGTAGATTTTAGTTGTTATAATATATAGATGATAATTATATTTAATATAACGCACCCTACAGAGCTTCTACGCGACAGAATGTATGGTTTTCGATAACCCAAGACCTGAAGGTTCACTAAACCTAGGCTCTGATACCAACTGTAATACCCCGTCCTCCGAGCACGTCGGGACATATATAAGTATAGATAAAGAGAATATTCTAACCATTCATTCATATGTAGATATCATAAATATTACATCATTAAGAGTTTTAAACTGATAAAAAATACATAACGTTTACAGTTTCGCAAAAGATTTAACAAAAATTACAATGAATCCGTGGGAAACTAAACAAAAGAGTAAAAAGATGAACTTCAAGTCCTTCAGCTAGCGTTGTCGGGGTCGACTGGCTCCTGCCACTCACCTTGTTCTTCAAAACCTCCTTCTCATTCTGGTACGATTTCCTCAAAAAGCTCTTCCTCCTCACCTGTGGCACGAATGCCATGAGCCAAACCCTAGAAGCAAATTCCCTAAACCGTCTAACAAACTCACAACAAAATATCCTACAATACATATCGTATAATACCCAATACAATTTATGGTCAAGCGACAGACAATTTAACGTTTTCAACAGGGTAAGTATGTAAAAGAGCAATTGTGCAAATGCGTGATGTAGATGAATGCGATGCAACCAATTTTGTATTCTAATCCAAATTTAAACTTAGGTCATTCTAGGCTCTCCCAAACCAAGGTGAACCATTCTAAACCCCATGATTCCAATCACGCTGACCAAGTCTACCGACCGACAAAGAGCGTTCCTTAAGCCATGGGATGACTACGTAGCGGACTAAGTGTCCAGTTGGGTTATCACTGACGGCAAGGGCGTGGACAAGTCAACCTCAAGCTCTCGAATCTCAGGTTAAGGTCAAACGTGGGATCGCAAAATCTAACTCCTATTATTACGCCACCCGAACTGCCTTCACAAAAAAATATACATCACAAACAATAAGGTGCATTTAGCACTTGGGGCAAAACCATCCCCAAAAAATAAATCAGGGCATATAGCCAATATCACAATCAGGGTATTTAGCCAATATCACAATATTGCAATTCCATCAATCACGGTACCAACCCTAAGGTTTAATTTTCATTCTTTTCTCAAAATAAAACGATGACCCCCGCAAAACCCAACCCAATTTAAAAGATACGAAGGGACTCTGATAACCCAAGATGAAATGTAGGGATGCTCATGATGTGCAATATGCTTCTCGTGTATAATGAATTATAGCATGACATATAAACATAGTTTGGCACGGGGTACAACTTGCTAAAGCATCAAGTACAAGCATGCGAAGCATAATTTATGCGACATAGAATCGAACTACCGACGTGGGTTCATTTTATTAAAATTATTATTTTTATACACCAAACATTCACAAAGTTCATATAAAGTTTATGTAAAGTTCACACACTCAAGTTCCATTAGTAACATGTCATTCGAACACTTAACCAATTTTAGGTAAAAGTTTAATTGCTAGTTTTAAAGATGAGACAGTATTTTTAGGGACTTAGACATTGATTTAATTTTTGAAATCTGAACACCAATTAGATAAAAAAAATTTCCTATAACTTTCATTTTCCGTACTAAGGTTAGATCCTAGGGCAAAAAGGTCATTTGATTTAATTTATGAAAAATCATTCAGCACTTTACAGAGAAATGCGCAGAATTTAGGCCTTTGTTGGCCATGGTTTTGGGGCATCAATTCAAGGGCTCTAGATATAACGTTTGGGGAGGTTTTAGTTTAAGGTGCCCTCTACAAGTTTCATGTTTTGAGCTAAGGCAAGTTGTTTGAAAAAAGTTAGTGATTTTGGCCAATTTGTACAAAGGGTTCAGTCAGCCTAAAAGGGGTCTGCAGAATGTATTTTTAACAGAGAGTGCTCAAATACTTTGGGGTATCATCCTAGGGTATTTGTTAGAATTTGTGAATTCAATTAGCCATTGAATTCTTGAATTCAATAGCTGAATTCAATTGATAATTGAATTCGTCACGCCCCAAACTTCGGGCCACGTGAAACACCCATAAACAAACAACCACAGCACCCAACCCGAGAATATACTCTCAAAATAAACATACATGCATAGTATATAAATGCCAAACGGCATACATTACAAGGCTCCAACGCCGAGAAACATGTATTAAGCATACATGATACAGATAGAAACAAAAAGGAAGACTATAACTCTTCCACCTCTCCAGCACCTCCAGATCAACCTGCGTGACCGGTACCTGAAGAAAAGCAAATCCCACACCGTGAGCCAAGGCTCAGCAGAAACTAGGCAGGCATGTAGTATAAACCAAACATGCTAAGAAAATCAAAGTGTGGGTTTATACTCTCTTTCAAGCCATGAAAATAGTTTGCAAATGGTTTTAGATCACGACTCACACGAGCCTTCAAAACAATTTTCACAAGCAATGGAAAAGCGAGGATAAAAATCATTTTTCGACTCATCAGAGGCTTGAAAACGATTCTAGTATTATGACTCCTGCAGGCCGTTAATATAGTATTTCGACTCCCACAGGCCTTTAATACAGTTTTAAGAAAATCGGTCAATCTGTCGCAATATGCAATACATGCAATCCATGAATACATATAGTAGTATGCCACACAGGCAAAGGTCAACTCCTACGAGCCATGAATGCAACGCAGACAGAATTAAATCGACTCTCCCTCGAGACCTATCAGCATATACACATAAACATCGACTCTCTCCCGAGCCCTGACCACAGATCGATCACATACAATTCGCATATCTTCTCGAACTTTCACCGAAAGTCCCTTATCTGCCCCACTATACTTTGTCGACTAGGGTCAACAGATATCTTCACGGACTTTTACCGTAGAGCGATTATCCGCCCATTAAATGCAACTTTACGGACTTTCACCATGGGCCCATTATTCGCCCTCCATATATACAATGCAACACATGCATATAAAAACCGTTCACGATCACAAGGACCACATAGGACCACATACCCGTCCTACAACATACGAGAATAAAACTAATAATAGTTCTATAAACATAAGATCACGTATGACCACGACGTTTCACATACGACCCAAAACCACATAATCCACCCACATATTCCATACATAAATAAACTAGAGTTATAAATGCATATAACCAGTTATAAACGCACATAGCCATATAACCTCACAGCATAACGCCACCCATCACATAACCCGATACGACATCGCATGCCACAACCCGTTATTCGATACCCGAACGACCCATCCACAAACCGGGACCCGTCCACACACTGGGACAACCAACACTTAATGCGAAGATCAACACCTGAACCTCCCATAGACCGATTCTTATCAGAACCAAACCTTAAAACCAAACCACGGACCTACACGTTCTGAACATAACCAACACGCACACAACCGTGCCACAACTCCCAAAATCTAAACATGCACGTCAACCCAAGGACGGCATCTAAACGAAACACCGAGGCAACAACACGACCCCCAAACCACCACACGACCAACCGAACCGCAAAGGAATCCACAGGTATTTGAATAGATTAATCTCATAAATTAATCAATTGAATACCATAGGATACCAATCGAAAACCAAAACCCTACCACCGAACCACCATTACACTGCCCAGAAGTACAGTCGATGACCCAAGCCCTCAATCGACTAAAAAACACACTAGAAAACCACCAAAATGCCTCAACACACGGTTCGGTCGACCGAACCACACGGCCCAGTCGACTGAACTCAAGAACCCAGGTCCAGTCGACCGAACTCAAGCGGAAACCATTTTTGAGCTATGGGTTTGGCCCTCCAAACCCTGAATCGAAGTCTCCAAACTCCTGTCCAACATCCTCAAATATCCACACGTCTAGGCCTAACACCAAGACCACGAAAAAAACTCCCGACACCCGATTTCGTCCACCGAAATCGACATAAAATCGATTTTAAACCCAAAATCCAATTTTCACAGAAAATCAGATCTACAGCTATCCGACTGGTAAAAATACACCCAATTACACATAGCACCCTTATAAAACATACAGGTCTAGAATTCTACCTCGGTGAGTTAAAAACTCGACGTCTCGATCCACGTGCAAAATTAAGCTTTGTCAGAATAAAATTCTGTCCGGATGAACGCGTAACCCACCCTGCCAAAAGCAAAGATTCGCTGTTAGATCGTTGAAAATTGAGCCCCTAGCCCCTGAGACGTTAATGAGAAGGCAACGAGAAAATAGGAAGCTTATTGGAGAAGTTTTGAAAAATATATTTTGAAAATATTTAACTCTAAATATTTATAGGTCTCCAAAATATCTTTTTTTCTTTAATTTTTTAAAATTCGCACCACAACGGCCCATGACCCCGGGAACCTACCCTGCATGCATATCTAAGCCCGATCATGCATCAAAAGTAATAAAAACATGTTCAAACGAAAACATGTAACGCACGTTCGAAAACCCCAAAAAAGAAAATGGGTCAGGGCCTCACAACTCTACCCCTCTAAAAGAAATTTTGCCCCCAAAATTCAACTGAAGGTCAAAACAACAAACCGTCGATCGCAGTCGACACAGGTACACGAGATGCCCCGCCAAACCATTCCTAGGATATAGTTAAACAAGGTTAAGCATCCTAGACAATGGCTAACTATCTCAAAGACACGGGATCTAGAACTCACCCTAACTTCACAACCTCACCAACTGCTGCCTCAACACAGCGTACCACCCATGGACTCCATCACCAACTCCCAAATAGATACAACAAAGAATCTGGCCCAAAGCCTGCAGACTCAGAAAGTACCTCCGCTTGCTGAAGGCATATCTGCATCCTCCGGCACGACCGGTGCCCTGGAAGTTATGAGGGAATACGCTCGGGGAAATCCCACTATGGCTTGTCCCCCAGAACTCGACGCTGTCGATTGCTGCTCCGACTGAACTGTAGTTCCCCTATCTGTCACTCGAGAAGTTTGTATTGCCGGATACCACAGTCGATCCTGTACAAATGAGCCCTCCGGTGTGCATGTCATGCTCAACGCATCCTCCCTCTTGGGATAAGTCCTATGGATGTGTCCAGTTTAACCACATCCAAAACAAATCGGCGACCCTCTCCCCTATGACTGCTCCAGTATGGGATTCTGGGACTGCCTCAACTGTGAATCCTGATCCTGTCTCGGCTACAGGCAATCTGACACATAATGCCTGGCTGTCCACACCGATAACACCTCAACTCCCTCTGCTTTGGTCTCCCAGATGAAGCCACTGATGGTGCTGGTGTAGAGAATTGCTGTAATCCAGATGGATGAAAGCTAGGACCAGAGGACCTCTGCCTCTTGCTAGAACGCCCACCTATCTGTGCCTCTGTCTCACCCTGAGGTATCTTAGCCTCCCTGAAAGCTCGAATCTGAGTCATAGTGTTCTCCACCCTCGCTGTTGCCTCCACCAGCTCTGTGAACACACGAAGTCCCATCGCGAACACACGCTCCCTAATCGCCGGCTTTAAGCCCCGCTTAAACCTCATTGATCGCAGCTCGTCTGTACTCACCAACTCCGGTGCAAATTGGGATAAACATGTAAACCTGGCCTCGTACTGCATAACGTCTATGGCCCCCTGGGTAAGAGCATAGAACTCCTCCCTATACAAATTCCTCTTCGACGCCGGGAAGTATTTCTCCAGAAACACCCCTGTAAAGGCTGCCCATGTGACTCCTACAATCGTCCTGGCATATCTCTACCACTGATGAGCAGCGCCCCTCAACTGAAAGGTGGCAAATGAAACCCGCAACTCATCCTCCACGATCTGCAACGTGTCGAGGATCCACGTTACCAGCTCCAACCACTCAGTTGCCACAATAGGATCAGGATCTCCGGCAAAGGTAGGCGGATCCATGCGCCTAAACTCTCACATCATCACTGTAGCCCTTGCCTCAGGCACTCTCTCCCTAATAGCCTCACCTCTAGAGGTCACAACCTATCACGACCCATTTTCATATATGGCGTCCGTGACCGACTAGTGAGTCAAAACCCACTTGAGGTATCTATCTTGATCTTATTCAGAACTTTTTCGCATTCATAAATAACAAGAGAATTTGGAAATAAATTCTTTTATAAAAAAAAATTTCATATACATCTCCTAGATCTCGTTTAAAAAATCTCCAGAGCTTGCTAGTCGTGTATGCAAATGATCTCAAGTAGGACGTATCATATTCCAGCAAAATTTCCTTTTATGCAAAACCTGACATGTTAAAGAACACGTCCATTAGCAAAGCTAGTGTGAGATCATAGATAACTAAATTACTAACAATTTCACTATTAGGGAATGAGGTCTAACAGTTGACCAGCATTTAGTAGGAAGCGACCCTACGATAACATATATTGGACATGATCATTCCTTAGCCATCTGGCCATGGCTCCACCTTTATTACATCACATCGCTGGTACGTTTAACGTCTCCGAGCGACCAGGACGCCGTTCCAACAAACATTCCCACAATTCTGTCAATTCCATAATCAATCCGTCAATTCCAATATTTCATACCGAATATCAATAGGAAACAAAAATTAATTCAGATATCAAATGACTCACCTGAATATAGCAGAACTAATTACTTAATTTGCTTGACCATGCAATTCCTGATCTACATGCAACAGACAAATGGAACTTTTATCACTATATTGTATTTCTATAATTTTTTTATTTATGTTTTATTTAATGTTTCTCTTTAAGACTTATTTTTATTTATTTCTTTCAATTTATGTTTAGTTTTAATACATAAACTTATAAGAATATATTTTTTTATTTTCTTAAATTTTCTTTTATAAACTCTATAAATCTTATGATTTTATTAAAAAGTGTATTATGATTAAATAATTACCTTTTATTTTTA
>JAOTRH010195886.1:0-11442 GCA_034768845.1 Heliamphora exappendiculata
CATGACCACAATTTAAGCAACATAGATTCGAACCGTTGGCATGCATTCATTTTATTAAAAGCATCATTTTTATACACCAGTTACTTACAAAGTTCATATAAGGTTCTCACTCAAGTCTCATAAGTAACACACCATTCAAACACTTAGCCAATTTTAGGTTCATGTTTTAATTACTAGTTTTAAGGTTACGACAGTGTTTAGAAGCACTTAGACATTGATTTAGTTTCTGAACTTTTAACACCAATTAGATAAAAATATTTTCTATAACTTTTATTTTTATCACCAAGGTCAGTTCCTAAAATAAAAAGGTCATTTATTTTATTTTAGTAAAAATGGTTCAGCAGTTTAGAGAGAAATACATAGGAATTGAGTCTCTGTTGGATACTATTTTGGGTCATCAATTCAAGGGTTATGGCTCTGATTTTTGGTGGGGCTATAGTTTAAGATGTTCCCTACAAGTTTCATGTTCTGAGTTAAGGCATGTTATTTGTAAAAAGTTTGAGATTTTGGCCAATTTATAAAGATGGTTCAATCAGCATAAAAAGGGTCTGCAGAGTGTGTTTTTAACAAAGAATGTTTAAAACCTTTGCGATATCATCCGTGGATATTTTGGTCTGATTTTTGCTGAGTAACTAGTTTAATATGTTAGCTACAAAGTTCATGTTTACCACTTTTGTATTTGGCTTAAAAAAATAAATTTTAAGTCTCACAAAAAGGGTTGACAGAGGGGTCTGTCAGTCACTAAATATTAACAGAGACTTTGGAAAGTGTTTTGACCCAATCAAGACCTTATATTTTTGGCTCATTGTTGGTGGACAGAAAGATAAATGTATTCTCTACAAGTTTTATGTTTTGACTTAAGCTCGGTTCTCATTCTAACTAAAGGGTTTTAGGTTTGCAATTCAGAGTGGTCAAGATCTGACACTCTTTGAAAAAATGAGATATCTGGAATTCTACCCAACGAAATCACTTCAAACTAATTTTTTTAGAAATATAGATCTAAACACAAAAATTACTTTAAGACGATTTTTCTACATTTAGTTATGATTATTTAAAGTAGGTGACCGAAAGTGAGTAAGTCTAGAAAATCTGTCTACTTAGGGTTTTGGTTGCTTAGCTTATGTTGTGTACATTTTTGACATATTTTCTTTGCATACATTTTGTAAACTCACATAAATCAAAAGTGTAGAACATGTTTAGAACATAAAACTCAAAGAAACACACATGCAAATACATACCAAGCTTACTCATACATAAACAGTCCCTAAATCGCTCCTACGATGCCTTTTTGACTCATTCTTTGTTTTATGTTGTTAGGGTTTGTTATAGAGATGCATTGAGGGGTATCTTGGGGGAGAATACCAGAGGATTTGAAGGAGTTGCTTACCTTATTTGAAGCTCAAAATGTTGAAGAGGAGTGGGACTTAACTTTAATGCTCACACCTTGAACTCTTTAGCCTCTCCTTCCTTCCTTCCTTCCTTCTTTCTTCTTCTTCTCTTCTTCTTTCCTTGAGAACACTTGGCAAAATTTTGGGGAACTCTCTCTCTCTCACCTCTCAGCCGAATGTGTATGAAGGGGAAGGGTATTTGGCTTGATGATTTTTATAGAAAATGATAAATGAGACTTAATTATTATATGTAAGAAAAATTTTAAATTTTCTAATTCTCCATTGGTTGCATGGGGAGGTGGCCTCTTTTTGAGAAATGCATATCTGATATTTTGCAGGTGGGAAAGCCAGCTGGGGTTTGTTTGGGCATACCAAAAACTGAATTTGCTTTAAATTAGGGTTTTAAAATGTATTTTGTTACATTTTTGTGAATATAAATGCATAAAATATTAATTTTATGTACCTAAACCTACTAAAACCTATTATATTAATGTATTTATAATTAATTTAGTCTTTCCATGATTTATTATAATTTTGATAGCAATTAAATAAATAAGTGTAGGCTTTTAAGCTAAATTAAGCTAATTTGACTAGAATTGGCTTTCTAACTTATTTATTATGTTGAGACTTTAAATAATTATTTATTTACTTTTGTTGAGTTATATTATTATATTATTATATATATTTCTTGTATAAAAAGTATTGAGTTAAAATAATACTTAATTTAAACATCTTTTCTCATTTTTAAGCTTAAAAAGGCAAAAAGTAGCTTTTTGGGTACAAATTCCTAGGTGACCGACCAGGCAAGGGCATTTTGGTTATTTTTGTTGTTATTTTATAGTTTATTAATTAATTATACATAAATATCTAATTTTGAGTGTTCATGTGCCAAATTTTGAATTTTTAGGACTTTTTACTGTACTAGCGGCAAAATGGTCATTTTACCTTAATTGTGAAAATTTTTGATTTTTGATTTAATATTTTATGTTATTTACTTAATTTAAGCTGTTTCAAGACTTTTCTAGGTGTTAGGACTTTGCCTCTGAGTATTTGGTCTCTTTTAGGGTTTTCGGGTCAAAATTAAGATTTCGTGTTACTTTAAGTTTTTAGGCTATTTAGAGTTTTTCTTGTTTATGTAGCGACATAGGTTCTCATTATCTATCCATCGCTAATACTAGGGTTGGAGTCAGATTATTATAATCTAGATGGTTACTACTAGGGCCTGAACCGTGGTGTTACAGGGCAGTACCTGCCCCAATTAAGCAATTCTTTACGGTCTATCACCGTAGGAGCAATCGAATCCCAATTTCACATCATAGATGTTATACATTTAGAGAAGCACATAGCCACGTGTGAACATTTAAAGGCACGCATTCATCAATCACCCGATGAAACCAAGGCTTAACCCCAAGAGTTAGCCCCACACCTCCCAAAACTATGTTCCCACAACATATATATAAATCTTTTCGATTTTCAAAACTCATTCTTTTTTAGAACCACGCACACATACGTCCACCAACTTTATAATAAACCATACAAAAGCCTAACATGATTTTTATCCCACTAAACACTATTTAAACACAAATTCGACATTAAAACAGTAAAAATGCACATAATCACGTGTATCACTCGTTTAAGGTAAGCAAGTCTAGAATCCTACCTCAAAGGGTTAAAAACTCAATGCTTTAAACATTTGCGAGAAATTGAAGTCGCTAAAACGAGATTCCATTCGGATGAACGCGAAGCCCATGGCGCGTATAACAAGAATCGACTATCCCCACGCCAAGAGCCGGGCTCGAACTAAGCCAAAAGCTAGAGAGAAGGCATAGAGTTTGGTTAGTTTTTCAAGGAAGAGAGGAAAAAGCTTACTTAACAAGCTTTGGTCCAAAACCCAATGCCACTCAAGCATTTTATAAAGCGCACGCCAGACAGACCGCTCGAGCGGTCTAAGAACCGATCAAGCGGTCCTGCCCAAAAAAGTTTCCAACTTTTCTACCACGATGCCAAAATAGGACCGGGATCAAAACCAACACATGTATAAAACACATAGAAACATACTTTTCTATAACATTAAAGCAATATATAACACATCGAGATTATATAATACAAAATTAAAAGGAGCTGGGTCTCACACATAGGGTTGTGAATACAACAAAAGCTAATAAAAGTAGAATAGCCGAAGATGACTAACATAAGCAAAGGAAGGGCCCAAAAAGAAGCAGTGACTGACTAGACCAAGTGATTAAGCGTACCGTCTAGCCATTTTGATAGGTATACCCCTTTGAACATTCCTGTTAACCAAGTATTATTCCAGATACGTGATGATCTCGAGTAGTGGTGGCCAAGGAGCTTAAGATGACGCATGATAAAAGATTGTCACTTCCATAAAGACCATGGTCACTACACATCAGAGTGCTTCGATTTAAAGGAGAAAGTCAAAAGCCTCATTTAGAGGGGTTGACTTGGGTAGTTTGTAGCTAATCGTCCCAACCAGGAAGAATGGAAGCGACATCCTGACCCCACTCTACCTCTTGATGGGATTAGAACCTAGTGAGCGAAGTTAGGGTCATCTTAAGAGGATTCACAACAGAAGGAGACAATATCTTGTCCAGACAGGCACATGCTTAGTCACCGAGAACAAAGGGAATGTCAAATGTTTATGTGGCAGATAGGCACGAAAAGACTAGAAAGACCAAAGAGGATATCACATTCACCGAATGCGACGCTCATGGTATTTGGTTCCCCATGATCTTCACAATGGTTATCATAAACTACAAAGTTCGAAGAGTTCTGGTCAACAACTTGAGCTCAGCAGACATCCTTTTTCGTAAAGCATTTGACCAACTTAACATTAGAAGGGACAAATTGATACCTGTCTGTAGAGTCAATTTGATTAAGCCGTATCTTAGGCCCTCCCAAGTGTTCTCCAATGATGAAGATATATAGGACTATGCCATAGGATACATTCGAGCAATTATGGAACTAAGAAAACCCTCATATGTCCATAAATATTACGGCATGGTGCCTTGATCTCATAATCGACTGTTACCTTTGAACATCACGATTGTGAAGGTGCTTTATCTTACAAATGTTTGTTACTTTAGATATTCACGGTCGTTATGGTTCTTTGATCCTACAACAAGATGCGACTTTCTAATGAAACGACTGTCATGTTTCCTAATTATTTCTCATGGCTAAGAATCAATGTTCACGGTTGTAACCTTCTCGTGGAAACTTTTTGTCACACCCCAAAACCACGTGACAATGCTGTACACTCACTACTCATGAGTATGTAAGGCTAAGAGGCCAATTATCATTTCTAGTATTACTGTAAAAATTTATCAAATATATCAAATAAAAAAATTTCTTTGTTATGAATTTAATACCAAATAATTTTTAAATATTTTAAAAATTCATATTGTAATTTATTACAGGCCACAGTTCCAAAATAACCAAATTAAAATTCCACTCTCAACACTTCCCAAGAAATTTTTTCGCGAAACTCTACTCCTCAGGATCTGTAAAAAATATAATAAAACAACTATGAGTTTGACAACTCAGCTAATTACCAACTACTATTACTAGCTTGATAAAGCATATAGAAAAATAATGTAAAAAAATATAGTGATTTTTTTGTAACAATATTTAATTTAATGCAAATAGAATGAGATTAAAAACATATTAATATTCTTTTTATACAAAATAATAGATGATTTAGTTTTTAATGGTTTACCAATTTAATTTTAATATACTCAAATTTTATCGATTATAGCCACAACAATCTGTGACAAAGTTCAGAACCACACTAAAGCTGGTATTGAAGCCGCCGACGAAACTAGTTTTGATACTAATATTTAACCTCAATTGGTTGGGGTTCAAACCATATTTAGACTAGAACCATATTTAGAATCTAACACATTGGATCACAAAAATATACTATTTTTTAATTTTAAAATATTGTCAAAATTTCATGCTTTATCCATAATTTTTTTTTCATAAAACGAGTGGAAAAGAAAATATATATTTTTTCAATACAGATATTCAAAAGAACCTTTTTTCCAGTAGAGATATTAAAAAAAATATTTTAAGAATGAAAAATAGTAACAAAGGTTGAAAACTACTTACCTCTTGGCAAAATCTTCTTAAACCCAAAAATTAATTAACAATGTCCTCAATGTATCAGCGTCTTGTCCTTTTTTCCTTCTTTATTTTTTTTCTATCCTCCAAGTTTGTCTTTTTTTTTCTTCCTTTTCAAACCTACGCGTCTTGTCCTTTTTTCCTTCTTTATTTTTTTTCTATCCTCCAAGTTTGTCTTTTTTTTTCTTCCTTTTCAAACCTACGCATAATATATATATATATATAGTATGCCTATTAATTATGTATGCATGTATTCAATTTCATTGAATTAAATGCTCTCTCTTCCTCTCTCTCTCTCTCTCTCTCTCTCTCTTTGTTTTATTTTGTGGTGTTTTTCTTCTTTTTAGTTTTTTCTAATCTATAATTTAGTATTAAAAAGTCACTTAATTAAACCAAACAAAGGCTTTAGATCTCACATGTTAATGATCGACGCTGATGAATATCAAGAACGAAGTGTCGAAAATGTACGCCTAAAGTTTTATGATAATCGGACTTCGTTTACCGTATGAACAAAACATGAAAAGAGAATTTTTTTTCTCAAAGGAGATTCTTTTGGCGGTGGCGTCTTTGTAATTCTCTTCACTGGATGGGTTTGTTGAGACATAAGGTGGGTTTATATAGGAAGCATTGCAAAGGTTATTTCCAATGGTTTCTAATAAACTTTATTTATTGCCTTTATTTTTTTGTTTTCAATTTAGTTTTCTTTCCAAAAAATTATTTTCATTTTTATTATTTAATTTTTTCACTTTCAGATTATGTCTAACTATATTATTATTATTATTATTATTATTATTATCTCATTTCTTTCTCTTTTTTTTAAATATTGCATTCCTCCCCCTTAAAAGAAATTTAATCTTCTAAATTTGATATATCTTCGTTCTTAAATAGTTGTAGATATATTTCTTTCATTTCTTTCTCGAGTTCCTGAGTGATTTCTTTTTTAGTGCGGTTGCTCCACTGAATTTTAACATAATGAATGATTTGTCGCCTCAATACTTGCTCTTTGTGGTCTACAATCTTTACTAGTTGTTCATCATAAGTCAAATCTTCTCTGAGTTGTAACGGTGCATGATCAATTACGCAAGTTTTCTTCGGTATATATTTTCTCAACATAGAGATATGAAAAATATTACGTACTCTCGCAAGTGAAGGTGACAAGGGAAGTCTATAGGCCACCTTTCCAACATGATCCAAGATCTCAAATGGTCCCACAAATCTAAGATACAACTTTTCATGTATTTCAAATCTCATTAGTCCTTTGATTGGATTACTTTAAGAAACACATGATGTCCTGCCTGAAACTCCAAGTTCCTTCTCCTATTATTTGCGTAACTCTTTTGCATGCTTTAAGTTGTGCAAAGTCTTTCCCTAATGACATAGATCTTGTCCACCATTTTCTGTTCAATTTCTGGTCCCAACAACTTTCTTTCACCGATCTCATCCCAATAGATAGGTGCACTACATTTTCTCCCATATAAAGTCTCGTAAGGCGCCATTTGAATACAAGATTGATAGCAATTACTATAAAAAAAAACTCAAGTAAGGCTATATGGTCATCTCAAGATGCTCAAAAATCAATACTGTAAGCTTTCAACATATCTTCAAGAATTTGAATAGATCTCTCTGACTGTCCGTCGGTTTGAGGGTGGAAGGCTATTCTAAAATTCAAACTAATCGCTAAAGATTTGTGTAAACTCTCTTAGAATTTAGATACAAACCTACTGTCCCAGTAAGACACTATCCTTACAGGAATGCCATGTAACCATACGATCTCCTTAATATACAACCTTGATACCTTCTCCACGGAGAATCAAACTCTGGTAGCCAAAAAGTGAGCAGATTTCGTGAATCGGACAACAATAACCTAAATAGAATCATTACCACTTTGAGTTCTTGGAAGCCATATCATAAAGTTCATGGCGATATGTTCCCACTTCCACTTAAGAATGGGAAGTGGTTGCAATTGACCCGCTGGTCTATGATGTTCAACATTTACCTGTTGGCGAACTAAACATTGAGCAACAAATTGAGCAATTTCCCTCTTCATATTATTTTATCAAAAATTTCTCTTCAAGTCTTTATACATTTTAGTACCCTCAGGATGTACTGAATACTCCGATTTGTGAGTCTCTTCCATAATTCTTTTCTTAATCTCCATATCATTGGGTACACACAACCTATCTCCAAATTTGAAAGTCCCATCCTCATGAACTATAAACTCGGTATGCGATCCTGCCTCAATATTTTCTTTGATTTTCTGTAATTGTGGATCATCTTTTTGATTCGCCTTAATTATCTCAATCAAAGTAGGCTGAAATATAAGATTTTCCAAAAGTGCACCAAGCTCCTTTGTATCTCAATATTTAGTTTTCTTAAATTTTCCAAGATATGTTTTTGGTTTGTGATCAAACATGTCAAACTAGTAGAGGGCTTCCTACTCAAAGCATCTACCACTGCATTGGCTTTTCTTGGGGGATAGTTAATTCCCAAGTCATAATCATTTAGAAGTTCTAATCACTTCATTTGTCTCATATTCAACTCTTTCTGGGTAAAGATGTACTTTAATCTTTTATGATCGGTGAATATCTTACATCTTACGCTATATAAGTTGCGGCTCCAAATTGTCAATGCAAATACCACAGCTGGTAACTCTAAATGATATGTTGAATAATTCTGTTAATACTTCTTTAGCTGCCTTGAAGCATATGCTACCACATTGTCATTCTGCATTAGAATACATCCCAAGCCCATTTTAGAAGCATCACTATAGATAGTAAAATCTTCATTACTAGAAGGAGCAATGAGTATTGGTGTCGATACCAAACATCATTTCAACTTTTGAAAGCTCTATTCTCATTTATCAAACCACTCAAACTTAACTCCTTTATGTGTCAAATGAGTTAATAGTACAGTTATACGGGAAAACCCTTACACAAACCTCTTATAGTATCTAGCTATTCCTAAGAAACTTCGAATTTCTGTCACACTGATCGTCCTATTCCATTCTACTATAGCTTCAATTGTCTATGAATCCACGGAGATCCCATCCTTGGATATCACATGGCATGAGAAGGAAAACACTATCCAACCAAAATTCACATTTCTTTCGGTTCGCATATAATTTCTTTTTTCTCAAAACTTGTAACACCATCCTCAAATGCTTTTCATGCTCTTCTTTACTTTTGGAATATACTAGAATGTCATCCATAAACACCACAACAAACTGATTCAAGAATGGTTTGAACACCCTATTCATTAAGTCTATGAATGCTGTAGGTGCATTAGTTAGTCCAAACAGCATCACCAGAAACTCATAATGCCTATATCTAGTGCGAAAAGCTGTCTTGGGCATGTTTTCCTCCATAATATTCAATTGATGATAATCTAAGTAAAGATCAATATTTGAGAATATTCCCCTTGTAGCCGATCAAATAAATCATCAAATCTGGATAAATGATATTTATTTCTTATCGTCTTCTTATTTAATTCTCGATAATAAATGCATAGGCGCATACTCCCATCCTTCTTTTTCACAAATAGGATAGGGGCTCCCCAAGATGAAACACTAAGCCTAATAAAATATTTTTCTAACAAATATTTCAATTGCTCCTTTAATTCTTTTAACTCTACTGGGGCTATCCTATGCAAAACCTTGGAGCTAAGCCCTATGCCGGGGACCAAGTCATAGAAAATTCAATCTCTCCATCTTGTGGAAAACTTGGTAAGTCCTCATGAAGTACATTAGGAAATTCATTCACAACAAGAATATTACCTGAATTCAACTCATTCTGTCTTACTTCTCTAACAGAAGCCAAACAACCCTTGCAACCATTTCCCAACAACCATTTTGCTTGCAAAGTTGAGATCATTCAAGGGAAAGTTTTATGTCCACTACGCACAAAATAAAATTCTAATTGATTTGGATACTGAAATATAATCTTTTTACCATGACAATCAACATAAGCATAATTAGCTGCGAGCCAATTCATCCTAATAATAATATCAAAATCCCACATCTCTAACACCGTTAAGTCTATTTGTAACTTTTTAAAGTCTATTTGTAACTCTGTACGGGTTGTGTTAACCAAGTGAGACTTACTAGTTAGGGTGTGACTAAAATTCCACCCAATGAAGTTTCAACACATAGATCAGTCTCTCTAGCACTACATTCTCATTTGCGTTTCATAGCAACTCTCATAAATACAAAAGAATCGGTTACACTAAGATCAAATAACACACATGCATAAGCTATTAAACACAGGGATAATACCTGCCACCACATCATTGGAAGCTTGAGCATCTTGTTGAGTAAGTGCATAAACCCGCCCATGAGTCATCGATCTCTAAAGTTCTTCCTTCCTTTGATTTGTAGTCATTACAGTTGTTGGTGCTTTTTGATCCATCTATAAGTTTCTCTTGATCTCTTGTCCATCTCTATTAGGGTACTCAGCTATCATATGACCGCATTGTCCACATGCAAAACAATCTCAGTATTCCAATGACATTCACTATCAGAATGCAATCCATTATATCTAGAGCATCGTGGCCGATTTCTTTATTCATCACCTCCACTGGAAGAATGATTTTCCCAACTACCATAAGACGTAGTGCTTTACCTTTTGGCATTTTCCTCTAAACCCCATTTACCTTGAAAACTCGATGAAGTTGGCTTCTTTCTCTAATTTTTATCATTGTCTTTCTAAACTTTCTAAAGGCCTCTTTTAACTAGTAAAGCTTTGCTCACCTGTCACACTTCAAACTCCGGGTCACGCGAAAGCCCACGAACAACCACCAAAATTACCTAAACATAAATGGGTGAAAACCATGAAGCCAAAACCAGGCTAAAACCTTTGTCAAAACGTACTACCGAGAGTAGATTTAATTTAAAAGAGTAGCCTAAGAGGCTAGAGTCATGGCCCCAAAGACAAACCTTTAAAACAAAATACACATTTTGGATAAAGAAATACCTTTTTTTTAAAAGAAGCATAAATTGTTTTAAAATCTCCCTCGAAGTACAAAAAATTATTTGAAGCATAAACCAATTGAAAACTCCCTTTGTAAAATGTTGCACCAACCAACGAAAATCGTAAAATGAACAACAGAAAGCAATAACCAACCCATGGTTTCTCTAAAAAACATAAAGCATGCATACATCAGCCATAAGAATTACATTACACATGCTTTCCAATATAAAACATGTTACAAAAAACATGATCCGTATATACAAAGGTATAAACTATCCAATAAAAGCAAAACATCAAAGTCTTGTCATCAACCACCACCTCTGGGCACCTCAGATCAACTTACAAGACCACGTTCACCTAAAAAAGGTTTTATAAATCCCACAACGTGAGCTGAAATCCAATAGAAATAGATTATAACGCACTAAAACAGGATATGCAATCACATAGCATAAACTTAACTCACCCATATGAGCCTGAAAAGGTTTTACTTCTCAAAATCACAGGTTTTTATCCAACTTCCACGAGTTTCAAAACATTTTTACTTCATAAAATCTCATGTTTTTCCATCAGACTTACACAAGCCTCAAAATGGTTTTTCATCCTTAAAACTAAGCATTTCAACAATACAAATAACGTTTCACAGATAAAGAAAAATAGTAATAAAATGTTATTTTTCTACTCGGATCACACAGTTGAGAAAAGATCCTATGTACCGTCTCCGTCACAACAGATACAGAGTTAACTGTTGGAGGCAATACTCCCAAGATCATTATTTTTTTAAAATGATTTTCGGTAAAAAATTAACTGGATAGGCAAATGCCGAAACAGGCTCCAGATAAAAATTTTAACGAAAAATGATCAAAATACACCCGTGCAAAAGTTAATTTAGATGAATACCTCTTGTTGATCTAATCTTCAACTACGACTTGATTCCGAGTTGAAGCTCCAGTCAG
>JAOTRH010195897.1:0-11441 GCA_034768845.1 Heliamphora exappendiculata
AGTCTCATAAGTAACACACCATTCAAACACTTAGCCAATTTTAGGTACAAGTTTAATTGCTAGTTTTAAAGTTACGACAGTGTTTCGACGCACTTAGAGATTAATTTAATTTTTAAAATTTTACTACTAATTAGATAAAAATATTTCCTATAACTTTCATATTTATCACAAAGGTCAGTTCCTAAAGTAAAAACGTTATTTATTTTATTTTAGTAAAAATCCTTCAACATTTTACAGAGAAAATCTTAGAAATTGGGCCTCTTATTGGCCATGGTTTTGGGGTATCATTTAAAGGTCTATGACTCTGATGTTTGGTGAGATTTCCACTCAGGGTGTCCCCTACAAGTTTTATGTTTTGTGCTAAGGCAAGTTATTTGGAAAACGCTTGAGATTTTGGCCAATATATAAAAAAAAGGTTCAGTCAGTCTAAAAAGAGTGCAGAATGTGTTTTTAACAAAGAATGCTCAAAATTTTTGGGGTCTCATCAGAGGGTATTTTGGGCTAATGTTTGCTCAGTATTTAATTTAATATGTTAGCTATATTTTTCATGTTTACCACGTTTGGATTTGGCTTCTAAAACGTTAGGTTTTGGTTCTCACAAAAATGTGTAACAGAGAGTTCTGTCAGTCACTGAATCTTAATAGTAACTTTGGGAAGTCTGTTGACCTATCCAGACTTCATATTTTTGGCACATTTGTGGTGGACAGAAATATAAATATGTCATCCACAAGTTTTATGTTTTGACCTAACCTCGGTTCTCACTCTAACTTAAAGTTTGTAGGTCTGCAACTCAGAGTGCTCAAGATCTGACACTCTTTGGAAAAAGTGAGATTTCTAGAGTTCTAACCAATGAAATCACTTCACATTAATTTTTTATGAACGAGAACGCAACAATCTATATCTGGACACAAAAATCACATTAAAATCATTTTTCTAAAATTAGTTATGATGTTTTAAAGTCGATGGCAAAAAGTAAGTCTAGAAAATTAGCTAACTTAGGATTTTAGTTGCTTAGCTTGTGTTGTGTGTATTCTTGACATGTTTTCTTTGCATGCATGTTATAATCTCACATAAATCAAAACTCCAAAATACACACAAGCCATAAAATTTAAAAACATACACATACAAGCTCATACAAAACATAATCTTGCCCTAGCAGTCCACTATTTGCATCTACAACACCTTTTTTTGAGTTATTTTTCATTTCTTTTTCTTAGAGTTTGTTATATAGATGGATTGAAGGGTATTTTGAGGGAGAATATCAGAAGGTTTAAGGCAGTTGCTTACCTCTTTTGATGCCTAAAAAGTTTGAGGAAGAGATGAACTTAGCTCTATAGCACCTCACTTGAACTTTTCTTCCTTCCTCTTCCTTCCTTCTTGCTTCTTCTCTTCTTCTTCTTTGTAAGCACTTAGAGAAATTTTTTGTAGTCTCTCTCTCTCACTCTCTCAGCCGGACCATATGAAGGAGGAGAGTGCTTGGGGTGTGTTTTTATAATAGAAATTATATTGAAGATTAATTATTGCAATTGGTTTTTAAATTGAATTTTTCTAAATTCCTATTGGTTGCTTAAGAGGTGGGAGTTGTTTGAGACATGCAAGATCAGATTTTGTAGATGGGGTTTCAGCCATGCCTGTTTGGGAGACTAAAAAGCTAATTTTGTATTTAATTGGGGTTTTAGATTGCATTTTGGTACATTTTTGTGAATATAAATATATAAAATATTAATTTTATGTACCTAAACCTACTAAAATCTATTATATTAATGTATTTATAATTTATTTAGTCTTCTCATGACTTATCATAATTTGATAGTAATTAATTAAATAAGTGTATGCTTTTAAACTAAATTAAGCTAGTTTGACTAGAATTGGCTTTCTGACTTATTTATTGTGTAGAGATTTTAAATAATTATTTGTTTACTTTTGTTGAGCTATATTATTATATTAGTATATATATTACTTGTATAAAAAGTATTGGAATAAAATAAAGCTTAATTTATACATCTCTTTCTCATTTTTAAGCTTAAAAGGTAAAAAAATAATTTTTTGCGCACAAATTCCTAGGTGGCCGGCCATGCAAGGGCAATTTGGTCATTTTTGTTGTTATTTTGTATTTTATTAATTAATTGTATATAGATATCTGATTTTGGGTGTCTATGTGTAAAATTTTAAAATTTTAAAACTTTTTACTGTAATATGGGCAAAATAGTTAGTTTTCCTTAGTTATGAGAATTTTTTATTTTTAATTTAATATTTTATGTTATTTACTTAATTTAAGTTGTTCCGAGACTTTGCTAAGTGTTAGGGCTTTGCCTATGAGTATTTAGTCTTTTTAGGATTTTCAGGTCAAATTAGAATTTTCTAGCTAATTAGGGTTTCTTCTATTCATGCAATGACCTAAGTTCTCATCGTCTATTCGTTGCTAATACTAGGGTTGGAGCCGAATTGTTATAATCTAGGTGGTTACTACTAGGGTTTGGATCAGGGTGTTACACAGGGGTTCTGTTGGTCGACTTGAAGCTGGCCACTTTCTATCATCCATATCGCATTCTCCGTCTATTTGGGTACACTCAGGTCAGACCTGATACTGTCGTGAGTCATCTGTATAGTTTCGCGCATTGAGCCCTTTTCTTGGGTCAGTACCAGTGGGCCTAGTCGTCGCGACTAAGGATGCCGATCGGTGAAGAGTTTGATGGTAGACTTTCTGAGGATTACGAGGCTTGGCTTAGGACAAAGATAGAGTGCAGTGCGAGACAGGGAGGAGATGCAAAGAGGAGAAGGACTTAACTCTTCTTCACTGTATTTTGATATTCTGTTTGTTTCCTTTTTAGTTTCTTAGAATGAGGACTTGCGAGCCTCTCTTGTTTTCATAATCAAAACAAAATTAGTAAAACCTCTTAATGAAAGTTTCACCATTTTTAGTTTGTGGTGATCTTTAAAACTACTCATTCAGATTTTCGCTATTGTAATATAACCAATTTATTAGAAAAACTTAAAAACAAGCTTTTATATTGATCAACTACTTGGACAAAGTTACAAAAGGGGAATTTCAAACAAAGGTTTGAGCTGAACTTTAAACAGAAGCTACCTACGTATCCTGAGGAAAGTTAATTAGGCCATAACGTAGTTCAAGGCTCGGGTTACACTCGGGTATTTGACTCTCCTTTTACTGGTTTTCCCTCAGGAGTAGAACTTGTTGAGCTGATATGAGGTAATGGGTGTAAAGAAAACATTCCCATCTAGATCCATAAGAATTGCGGCGCCTCTTGACATCAAAGTCTTAATAAGATGAGGTTCGGCTCAATTAGTTGAATTTTCCCCTAGGATAAAAAATCGGAGCTCTAATCTCTTTGAGTACTAAGTCACCTTCCTTCAAATTTTGTGACTTAACCTTCTTGTTAAATGCCCAAGCTAACTTTCTTTGATATCCATGAATGTGAAATAGTGCCCGTAGTCTTTTTTCGTTGAACAAGAGCAATTCTTCAAATCTTATCTCTACCATTCAGACTCGAGAATATTTCTTTCGGCCATTATTCACAGAGATGGAATCTCTAACTCTATGGATAGAACCACTTCTATTCAATAAACCAACGCATACAGTGTCATTCTGGTGGAAGTTCTAATTGATGTCTGATACCTCCAAAGTGCAAATGGCAGCTTTTCTGGCTAATCTTTGCTTCCCTCTATCGTCGTTTGTAGAATCTTTTCACGTTCTTGTTAATGGCTTCCACGACACCATTGGTTTATGGTCTATGCGGAGAAGACTTATGATAGACAATTCGATACTCATCGAAAAGGTTTAAAACTTCTCCTTAGAAATGAGAACCATTGTCAGAGATGATCTCGTATGGAACCCCATATCGATAGATAAGATTGTCCTTGATGAATCTGGCTAGCTGAGAGGCCTTCAGAACAGAGTAGGAGGCAACCTCGACCCACTTTGTGAAATAGTTGATTGCTATGAGGATGAACTCATGTCCATTTGATCCCTTAGGTGTGATCTTCCCTATCTCGTTGATTCCCCAAACTGAGAACAACGAAGTTGACGTCATGCTATAGAGCTGAGATGGTGGCACATGTATGAGGTTTGTGTGAACTTAGCATTTTTAGCATCTCTGAACAAACTAATGACAGTACACCTTCATTGTCATCTAAAAATATCCTTGGTGTAGAATCTTTTAAGCCAGCATGATTCCATTCATGTGAGGCCCGTAAACTCCTATGTGAACCTCTTTTATCAACTCGTGTCGCTCTTCTATGTCAACACGAAGCTTATTAACCCCCAGATATCCTCTCTTGTATAGTTGTCCACTACATATCACAAATTGTGTAGCAAGCCTCCAAATTGCACTTTGATCCTTCTTGCTAGCTCGACTAGGATACTCCCTTTTCTCAATGAAATTCCTAATGTCGTGATACTAGGTTAGTCCATCATCAACTTCTCGGGTAGCGTAATTATTATTAATCGTGGGTGTATCTCATTGTTGGATCTCCAAGGGTCTCATCCTTACCTTGGGTGGTATTTCTATCATCGATGCCAAAGTAGCTAAGGCATCAATGAACTTATTTTACAATCTCAGGACGTGGGTGAACACCACAATTTTGAAGCAACAGATCATTACTTCGAGCTCCCTGTGATGCTAGATTAGCCTCTCTCCTTTAACCTTTCATTCTCCTTTTTCTTGGGAGACGACCAAAGCTGAGTCCCCTATAACTTCCAACTTCCTTGCCTTAGTTATAAGGTTGCTTCCAATCCATCTAAGCAAGCTTCATACTCGGCCTAATTGTTAGTAATCTCGAAACTCTACTGGTAAGCTAAAGGGATATGGGAATCATTGAGGGTGATAAGGAGTATCCCTATCCCGTACCCATATTGGTTCGAAACTCCATCGAACTAATATGGTGATTAGTTTAACTTGTAAACTCAACTTATTTGTCGGGAAACTCAAACTCGGGTTCTTCTTCCCCTTCAATAGGGTGATTGGCCAAAAATTCTATGACGACTCTCCCTTTCACCAATTTTCTCGTGACATACTGCACGTCAAACTCAGCCAGCATTAGCAACCAATTGGCTAACTTCCCTGTCAATGCTGGCTTCTTGAAGAGGTATTTGAGTGGGTCTATTCTAGAGATTAGAACAACTCGGAATGTTAACATGTAATGCATAATTTTTTAGATGCTGAAACAAGCGCCCAACAAGTTTTCTCCAAAGGCATGTACCGACATTCACAATCTGTCATCTTCTTGCTTAAGTAGTAGACAACTCTTTCTACCTTGGTTTCATCTTGTTAAGCAAGCATGCATCCCACTGCTAAATTAGTCATTGACAGGTACAATATCAAAGGAGTACCAGGTTCTAGATGTGTCAAAACTAGAGGGTTTTGTAGGTACAATCTTATGACATTAAAAGCATCTTGACATTGCAGATACCACTAAAACTCAGTTCCCTTTTTTAAGAATCGAAACAGAGGTTCGTAGGTAGTGGTTAACTTAGCAATGAATCGGCTAATAAACTGAATCTTCCCTAAGAATGTACTTACATCTTTCTTGGTTCTCGGCGGAGGCATTTCAAGGATGGCTTTAATCTTTGACGAATCCACTTCTATGCCTCGCTGCGTGATCATAAACCCGAGCATTTTCACTACTGTAACCCCAAAAGCACACTTTTGTGGGTTCAAACGCATCCTATACTTTCTTATTTACTCGAAGAATTTCCTTAGTGCGGTGACATGCCCTTTTCGGGTCTTGAACTTCACGATCATGTCATCAACATACACCTCTACTTCCTTGTGTATTATGTCATGCTGCAACGTGGTAGCAGCCCTTTGGCCTTGTTCCAATGTTCTTTAGCCCGAACGGTATGACCCTATAACAATAGGTCCCCCAAGGTGTCGTGAAGGTAGTATTTTCTCGGTCTTCCGGTGCAATCAAAATTTGATTGTACCCTGAAAATTTGTCCAAGAAAGACAAGAGCGTGTTCTTGACTGTGATGTCTACCAATACATCTAAGTGGGGAAGGGGGAAGTCGTCCTTGGGACTAGCCTTGTTAAGATCCCTGAAGTTAACACACACTCGGATCCTTTCATCTTTCTTTAGTACTGGGACGATGTTAGTAACCCACTTCGGATACTCTGTAACCATAACAAATCCAGTGTCTATCTGCTTGGTAACCTTCTCCTTGATCTTGAGTGCCTAATCCAGTTTGATCCTTCTAAGCTTATGCTTGACGAGGTTGGTATCGGGGAAAAGGGAGATTTGGTGCTGTACGATGTCGGGATCTATGCCAGGAGTATCTTCATAGGGCCATGCAAAAAATCTTTAAATTCTTTTAGTAAAAAGATTAACTATTCACGTTCCTCCAAAGACAGCGTAGAACCGAGTTGAACTAGTTGTGGATCTTTTCATTTTTGAGATTTATTAAAATAGTTTCTTTAATTACAGGTTCAGCCCGCATTTCTTCTTCCTTTTCAATTAAAAGTTTTAATTCTTGGGGGATATCCTCATCGGATTCTTCAAAATTTTCAAAATCAATGCAAAATATTTGAGACACAGCGAAGTAAGCATAATCCAATTTCAAAGCAAAAAGGGCTCGGGATGCCGACACACGCATTCTCTTCAGACTTACCGTTGTTGGAGGTAAAATTGCTAAGATCATTATTTTTGCAAATAATTTTTGGAAAAACTTAACTAGACAAGAAAACGCTGAAATTGGCTCTTGATAAAACTTTTGACATCGAATGATCAAAAATTAAAATCGGTGCAACCATAGTTAATTTAGAAAAATAACTTTTTACCAGTTGAAGCTTCAACTACAATTTGATTTTGAGTTGAAGCTCCCGTCAGATCTTCTACTGTATTCCCTTATGCGATTCTTGAATGTAGTGTGGGTTACAATCTATCAAGAATTTATACTGACAAAACGTGAACTTTAGTCTTGAAATACATGTTATGATACTGGTTCAGCCTACCTGCGTATTTATAAGGCTACAGTAGGGACATATAGAGTAATTATGAATAAGACTTCAAATGGAACACAGACACGTATTAGCAATTTTTGCAATTAAGCAAACCTCAATGCGGTATCCGCAATTATGGAAAATTAAGAGCAGTTTCTGTAAATTTTAAAAAATACTGAATTATAATTCACACCACTAAAAAACTATAATTGCACTCTGACGCATAATCTCAAGACCTTCTTGCATTAAGCTCATGTTATTAAATGCTTATTATTTCTTCCCACATTAAGATTCTCGATACCCCCAATTAAATTTAATTACTAACAATTTAATTTAATCGGCACCTTGAAATTTCTTAAACCCTTCCACTTAACTAATTTGACCATTGAATAATCAAATTTACCTGCAGGGTTTGGCACGATCAAAACTTATAAATTTCTTTAAGGGGGTATCGTCAATCCCGATCCTTTCGGAATGTGAATTTCGCTAATAGTTAATATTCACCATATAAATAATACCGCTATCCAACTCATTAAAAATATAGACCCATATAAGATCGCACCCTCTAATGAATCAAAACAACGAATATTAAATATACGCAAATCAATAATTATTTCAAGATTAAGAGTCTAAGCACTATTCATAATAACCTTGGAATGTGAAATAATTTATATAGTCAGTATAAAATTAATTATCCCAAATGTGTCATGTTCAATATACACAAAGTGTACAGCACAGAGAGTCAAAATAATAGATGAGGCTATTATTTGGTCCCCGTAACTAAAATATGCCTACTAAAACTCTATACTACAGTCGTACCAATGGTTTGTCCATTTCTATCTAAATTGTGAACACAAAACTTATATTCTGTTAGAACCTAAAATCTGATCTTCTGTGTGCAAGCCATACTCTACACACCAGATTAAATATTATACAAAATATAGGACATCCATACATAACATTTAAAGAATTGATATACATACATTGCTCATAAAAATTCTCATAAAATAAAAAATTAATTTTAATAAAAATAAAATTAAATACTAAAAATAAGATTTTCAGTGTACCAACCCTAACAAACGTTACAAACATTGTTAGCAGACTTGATGAAAGCAGATTCATTAGACTTGGATTTCAACTCACTTGTTACATCATGCATAAGAAAAGACTCAAAAGACTTACTCTTTTTCATCACACCAGCATCCATGATAAATATGGTGTAATCCGTAGGCGCGTCAGCTTCCATCATCAGCACGTCCTTGTCTTCCTGGTTGCCTATACGCACTCGGGCAATCTCTTCATTGAAGAAAGAACCCAAATTTCCTTCCTTGCAATGGATTACGCAATTTGTTAGCACTTTTTCAGTGAATCCCATCTGTCATATTTATGCATCTTCTTCGTTGTCAAACAACTAGTGGCTGAAAAAGATTTCCAACCCCGATAACTCCTATTTATTCTTCTCCACTATCCACTACTCGGGAAACCTATAGCAGGGGAAGTCATCCCCTTTCTTAATAAAACGACCATTTAACGTGGGTTCATAGTTTCCCATTTTTGGTTTTTCCTCCTCTGGCTTGTACCCTAGTCTATATCCATGATGATTGTGGTTCACGAGGATTGGTTCCGAAATCCATTGCAAATGCTTACCCAGTCCCACTCTTGGGAAATAAGACATTGTCTTCATCATGGCCACAACTTTACGGTTCACATAGTTTTCTTCTTTATTCATCAAAACTTGCACGACTTTAGTCTCGTCGAAGTTGAACCCCTTTAGAAGGAGATCCTCTTCCCAATGTTAGATCTCGAGAAGTGGGGTAGTGTCACTAAGCAGGGTTGGCAAGCCAGTTTCACCCGGTATGGTGATAGTTATTCCTTCCTTGATCATCTTTACTTTTTGATGCAAGGCTGATGGGACTACTCTAATTGCTAGATTAAGCAGCCACGGTCTTCCTAATAATAAATTAAATGAGGCCAGAACGTTAAGAACATGAGAACATGAAATTTTACTTCACTCTCAAGCATTCCTGCTACAACACTGAAAGTTACTAAGCCCAACACATCTCTTCTTATATTATCATATGTCTGTACTCCTTGCGTACTCAGCTTGAAGTCTTACGTCTTTAGTCCCAAACAGTAAGTAGTTCGTAGCGAACACACATTGAGAGCGAAAGAATTGTCAACCAAGATAACTAGCACCCACTTCCCCAAACAATAGACGATTAAATGTAATGGCTTGTTATGCAATGACTCCTCAGTCGGAAAATCTCTGTCATTGAAAGCAATAACATTGGACTGCTTTTCGGATATCAACCGTCCAACCAACTGGTCGGGGGAGATGTCGCTCAGAAGGTTCACACTATTGAGAGCCTTCAAAATAGCCCGTCGGTGCTTATGAGATGCCACAAGTAGTCCCTAAATGCTCACATTTGCCTATGTCTTCTTGAGTTGCTTCAAAACTATATCATCCTGTTCGCCGCTTGATCTTTTTGCCTACTTTCTTGGTTCCTCTATGCCCCAACTTGACTACCCCTTCTGTAGCTGTGCGGGCTTAAAGTGTCTTTAGCTTCCTGTTAGATGTTCAACTTACTCCTCTGGTTCCCACAAACCATTGAATTAGTCAGTTACTTCTCGAATTTCAGCCACCGAGTATGTTTTTCCTTGGAAAATCCAGAAGTCGTCTATGCTTATCTTTCCTTGATTATCTTCTTTACTAATTCCTCTGACTCCCCAAAGATCCTCCTCGATTCCCATTACATTTTGCGCAAACCAATGGGACTCTTCACTGATAGCAGTCTCTAATTTGAAGAGTTGTGGCAACGATACCTCATCAAACGGATCCTCATAGTCATATAGTGGGGGAGGTGTTGGAAGCAAGATCTTTGTTTTTTGCAAACGATTAACGAAAAAAATTAACTGGACGGGCAATCGCCAAAATGGGCTCCAGATAAAACTTTTGATGACGAATGAACAAAATAAAACTTGTGCATCCGAAGTTAATTTAGAAGAATACCTTTTTACTGGTTGAATATTCAACTACGATTTGAATCTGAGTTGAAGCTCCCGTCAGATCTTCTACTGTATTCCCTTGTACGATTCCTGGATATAGTGTGAGCTATAATCCTCTGAGAACTCGTACCAGCAAAACCAAAACAACTTTAGTCTTAGAAGACAAGTTATCAAACTGGTTCAGCCTACCTGCATATTTATAGGGCTATAACAAGGACTTGGGGAGTAATTATGAATAAGACTTCCAGTAGAATACAGACACGTATTAGCAGTTTTTGCAATTAAGCAAAGTTCATAACGGTATCTGCAATTATGAAAAATAGCAATGGTTTTTACAATTTTCATAGAACATTGAATTATAGTTCACACCACTGAAAAACTATATTTGCACTTTGACCCATAATCTCAAGACCATAGAGCATTGAGATCCTGTTATTAAATGCTTACAATTTCTCCCCACGTTAAGATTCTCGATACCCGCCAATTAAATTTAATTACTGATAATTTAATTTAATGAGCATCTTGATATTCCTTAAGCCTTTCTGCTTAACTTATTTGATCGCCGGATAATTAAATTCACCTGCAGGATTTGGCCAGGTCAAAACTTATAAGTTTCCTTAAGGGGTATCATAAATTCCGATCATTCGGGACGTGAATTCCATCAATAATTAATATTCGCCATATAAATAATACTGTTATCCAATTCACTAGGAATATAGAGCCATATAAGATCGCACCCTCTAATGAATCAAAACAGCGAGTATTAAATATACGCAAATTAATAATTATTTTAGGATTAAGAGGATAACTACTATTCATAATAATCTTATAGTGTAAATTAATTTATATAGTCAACATAAAATTAATTATCCCAAATATTCCATTTAATACACACAAAGTGTATTAGCACAGAGAGTCGAAATAATAGATGACGCTATTATTTATTCCCTGTAACCAAGACAGGCCTATTAAAACTCGGTATTACAGTCATACCGATGGTATACCCATTTCATCTAAATTGTGAACATAAAATATATATTCTACAAGAACCTATAATTTGATACTCTGTGTACAAGTCGTACTCTACATAACAGATTAAATACTATACAGAATATTGGACATCCGTGCACAACATTAAAGAAATGATAGACATACATTACTCATAAATATTCTCATAAAATAAAAAATTAATTTTATTAAAAAATAAAATTAAATACTAAAAACTTGATTTTCAGTATACCAACCCTAACAAGCTCCCACATATTCTCAAAATCATGCTGTCATACATCTGACTCTCATGCCCTCTACATGACTACCAAAAGTCTTAGCCAGTAAGCTCCTTGTAAAATGATCTATAAGATTGTCTCTTGATGCAATCTTAGTCACAGCAACAGCACCTCCTTGTACAATTTCTCGTATCAGGTGATACTTACGCTCAATGTGCTTGCCTTTCTTATGGACCCTTGGCTCTTTCGAGTT
>JAOTRH010195929.1:0-11440 GCA_034768845.1 Heliamphora exappendiculata
CTTCATAAGCTATCTCATAATCCCAAATTAAGTTCCACAAGATCCCAAATCATGAAAACAATCAAGAATTGATACAAACCCTAAATCTCAACAATCTCCTAGGATTACTGATAGACAACTGAACTACCGGCAAGCTAACGAACCCTTAGATGGTGAAACACCCAGGCTAACCTAAGTTTTATGAAAGCCACCATTAGAACCCCACAACTCTATCCCTATGAGTTCCTTCTCAATACTTTATGACAACTCTCATAACCGATTAAAGCCCTTTGTATGTCCTCCCTCCTAATAACACCAATTTCGAACGTTCGATATTAGTAAAGTCTTTTACCGTCATACAATTCTCTCGATCCAGATACTGCACCTTTGTGCAGTGATTTTGTAAAATCTTTGTTTACTCTCGAAATTCCAACCAGGGGAGTCGACTGGGATGCTTGGATTGAAGTACGTTAGGCTGACGTAACTTCGAGATAAATATCTAGTTTGGCTACCCATCGCTTAAACATATCATTTGTCAAGATCTGATGTTGCACAAATTGGTCTTGAGAACATCCCGTTTGTAATCTTCAATAGTTCAACTCTTGTGTCCAATGCGTCTGAGCCTCAATTGACCTCTCAATCTGGGTCAACAATGATTGCCTTAGCTTTGACTCCTTACCCTAATCCACCATATCTTTGAACTACCTAGGTTCTACGCTAAGATGTTCTAACCTCGTGCATATTTTTGACTATCGACCTTCAAAACCGTGCCCCATAAATCTATGAATAACAACGATCATCAACTAGCTATATCTTTTCAAAGTCCTCGATAAATAAAGCTATGCCATCAGCAATCTAAAGTTAGAAACGACAGCATCACACTAAAGGATGCGCGACACCACGATATGGCGCAATTTAAACTTCCCTAGACTAGTTCGTAGCTGACTTACCCATCCGATAAATTGAGAAGCAAAAGATTCATATCGGTAGTAAGAAAGTGAAAAATGAGAAACAGTCTCGAAACTCACAATAACCTTAGTACGCTAGCAAATGAGGTACGTCTATATACATTGATATTCACACTGGCCTTCCCACCGAAGTGTTTGAGTTCGGGTTTTTGCCATCACTATCAAAGAACGAAGAATCTTGAACACAACAATGAACGTTTAGAGCTTGATGAAGAATTAACCATTAAGTCACAATGGATCACATGACTAGGTAATTACCACAACTATACCTTTTACCATGTTCGTTTTATCTTAGAATGACCAACTGCCTGGGAAAACGATTCAGTTATTGAAAGAGATATTCAAACCCAACGTTCTAACACGTCAAAAACATACGGTAGAGGCCAAAAGGAACGAGGGTCCTTTGAAAAGACTAGAGAGAAAATGTAAGCATATGATTACAAACTTCGTCATTAGGATTATCAAGATCACCTAAAGACCGGTAACTCTTTAGTTAAGCAATTTTAGGACTTGGGTGCCATGGAGTTTGTGAAAATAGTGAGTCCCATTGACGCTAAAGATTGTTTGAGGGGTGAAGTGCGCATTTTAGACAGACCAAGCTGTTCACGTGGTAGGTTCTTAAGTATCAGTTTTGTATTTGTTTGGCGTCTAGACAATGTAACTCTTATGGAGTGGTATTCGATTTCCGTTAATGTCTTGCTGTGAGTCTCAAGAAAGTTGTTTTTGAAAACCTTTTGTGATGTGACTCATTAGAGCAAGTTTGTTTAGATTGGTGAGTAGATGTTGCTGGTCTAGAGAAAGATTTTTTTTGTGGGAGCATATAAACTCTATGTATGAGAAGTTGAAGGGTGATATAGTTCTATTATTTCTGGTGGAGTTGCATAGCAACTTAATGTGAGTACGTAGGAGGAATAAGTGTTTGGATGAGAAGAGTGGAAGCATAAGTAAGATTATACGAATTCATAAGTGTGATTTTTGTAAATGGCCTTGAGAGTATCGAGTGTCTTGGTAAAATGTGGGTAAGATGAAATAGTTAAAGTGCTAAAGTGGTTCTTAGTTCAATTGTGTGGAAGAAAATGTGTGATGGGATTGAGTGATAATGATAAGAAACTTTATAATCAGGAGTTAATACTGTTCAGTTAAAAGATTGTAGGGTGGATGGTACATACATGAAGGAAATATGTGACGTGGTTGTGATTGAATTCATATGGGTAAGCATATACTTGGGGAGCGTTTAGTCTGTGTGGTATGTTTAACCGTAGTGGCTCATTAGGTTCAAGTGGCGATATTAATATTGATGGTCGTAAGGCTAGAGTAGTTCAACACAAAATGTGGTGATGTGATTTCGAGTGAGTAGTCGTTAGTCGATCGGAAAGTAGTCTTCGATGTACGTTTGAATATGGCAATGAGCTGGTTTTCGGTGGAGTGACAGTCTTTCTAGACAGAAGTAGAGAATGTTTGAAATCAATTTTGGTGGTGGTCTAGTTTAGGGACATATAATCTCTTGTGAAAGTCGTACTCGATGTAAGCTGTGTTTTGGAGCCAACGTGTTCTCAATGATAGACTGGGGTTATGATACCACAAATTGAAAGTGCGGGAGTCAGATATACCTAGGACTGCCTTTAGGACTCGTTACGAGCATTATGAATTTGTGGTGTTGCCTTTCAAGTTAACGAATATACCTGCTGTGTTTATGGACCTGATGGATCGAGTGTTTCAAAGATTTCTAGATCAATTTGTAATTGTGTTGATAAACGATATTCGATTATATTCTTGGAGTGAAGAGGAACACATGAAATATTTGAAGATTCTATGTAGGTCCTCAGAAAGCACAAGTTGTATGTAAACCTTGGTAAGTGTTAGTTTTAGTTGGACCGGGTGATGTTTTTAGGTCATGTTATATTTGGAGAAGAAATTCAAGTAGACCCAACAGAAATAGAAGAAACAATTAATGGGAAGAGGCCAACTAACGCGATAGAGATACGAATTTTTTGGGGCTAGCCGGTTGTGTGACATAGTCCTTGAAGAATTGGTAGTAATCAATTTAAGATGTTAGTAGGACAAAATAACCTTTACTGTACGTGCTGAACATATGGGCTCGACTTTATCCACCCCCGCAATAAAGAATGACTCAAGTAAATAGGACACAATTTTGGTGAACGAGAAGGCACATTGTTAGTAAATCATCCTCAAACTTCCTTACGATGAAGTACGGGGTGAAATTTTGGGAACAAAATTTATTTAAGGGGGTAGTTTGTAACGACTCTACTCGGACCATAGTATTAGTGATGGATAGTCCACAAGGTTATAGAGCACGAACAAGGTTCAAAACTCTAACTCGAATCGAAAACTTTAAGTTCGGTCTAGAAACTCCAAAAAGGTCTAAAACACATGCAACAAAATCTTAGCACCCGAAGAGTCTCCCAACATTCTAAATGAAGTAAATATCATGAAATAATGAGTAAAAAATCAAAAATCTTCACAAATACAGTAAAATGACCATTTTGCCCCTAACATAGCAAAAAGTCTTAAAATTTTAAATTTTGACACATGGATTCCCTAAATCAAGGATTTAAGTACAATTAAGTAGAAAAAGACAAAATAACATAAAAATAACAAAATTACCCCTTAGTGGTTGACCACCTTGGAAAGAGTGCTAAAAAGTGACTTTTTGCTTTTTTTTTAGCTTAAAATGATGAGAAATATATTAAATTAAGCATTATGATGATCTAATACTTGTTGAACAAGTAATATATATAATAATATAGTGTTATAGGTCAATAAAAGTAAACAAATCATTATTGAAGTTCATACACAACAAAATAAGTCAAAAAGTCATATATTGCTAAAATAACTTAATATGACTTAAAAGACTGTATCTATTTAATCAATTGCTATAAAAACAATGATAATACATGGGAATACTATATTTATCATAAACATACTAAAATAATAGGTCTCAATAGGAATAGATACCAAAAAGATACATCAAATTAATTTTTAATGCATTTTCTTTCACAAAAGGGAACGCAAACCAATACAAAATCCCCTGATTGATGTGGGGTTAGGTTTTTATCCCCCAAACAGACCCTAGCTATATTTATCTTCCCCATATTTGATTTCTAGCCCTCAAATGATGAACCCATTCAAATCATCTCACATCTCATTAATTAAAATGAAGAAAAAGTCTTTTTTTGGGTACTTTATGTCCCCCTCTTGTCCCCTAATCTTTGGCTATATAAACCAAGCCAAACACCCTCTTCTCCACTTGATAATTTTGTGCAAGAGAGGTAAGGGACCAGACCTTCATAGTTCATGAAATGCTGTATAACTTTGAGAGAAAAAAAAAGGAGAAAGAAAGAAGAAGGGAGCTAAGAATCAAGTGGTATTTTGTTTTAAAGCTAAGTCCTTCCGTACTACAATTCCTTGAGCCCTTAAATAAATAAGTAAAATGTCTAAATCTTATATCTAATGTCCCTCAAAATATCTCTCAACTCATCTCTTTAAACACCGAAAATTGAAAATAAATCGAAAAGGCATCGTAGTCGAAAATTTAGGGCTATTATGTTTATGGGAAATATGAGAAGTTGGTGTATGTTGTTATCTTTGCATTTGACGAATTCTAAGCATGATGGAGCCTTTATATTAAAGTCTAAAACACAAACATGTAAAGAAATGGAATAAAAACTTGACATATCATAAGTAGAAGACTTGGGCCCTAAGAGACTTGATTTCAGAGAACATAGATGTTTCTGCCTTGAACTTTGGAATGCCATAACTTCATGTAAAAAATTGGTTTAAGAATGTTCTTTATGTCTAGATTTTTGGTTTTGTGTTATATTTCATCCAAAATTGGTTTCAACTCATTTTTATAAGTACAACTTGAGATATTGTAATTTTACCAAAGTGTGTCTTTTTTCTACCAGTCAATACTACTGACTTGGAATCCCTAGTTTAAAGTGAGATCCGAACTTTGGTCAAAATAGAAAAGTTATAGATAACATGTATATCTATCTATCCACCAATAATGAGCATAAAATAGTGAGTTTTTATAGGTCAAAACTCCTTTGAAAATATCTATTGAGTTTCAGCCCTCGAGGGACACTTCTGTCACATATTTTTGTGTAGCCTAAAATCCCTATTTTTAATTACCTATTCCCAAAGTGTTCTACATGAACGTTGTAGCTAACATATTGAATTACTGGATGCCCAAAAATCAGACCTTAAAGTCTTGGGATGGTACCCCAAAACTGTTTCAAACCCTCTGTCCAAAACTGACTCTGCTGAGTTTTGACGGCTGACAGAACCTATTTTCTACAGTAGCCAAAAAGTCTAACTTGTTCCAAACAACTACCCTTAACTCTAAATATGAAACTTGTAGGGGAATCGTTGAACGAGAACATACTAAAAAATAGGCTCGTTTGGACTTGATATGATACTCTAAAACCGATACCAATATAAGCATATTTTTGATAAAATATTAAGAAAAGTGCCGAACCGTTTCTACTTAGGATGTTTTGTTCACCCTTTTGCCTCAGATTTTGGCCTTGGTGTTAAACATGAGAGTTATAAAAAATATTTTCATCTAAATGGTGTATTATAATCACAGTTTAATTCTGTGTCTAGATATCCCAAAATCTTGTCGGCTCTTTTAATTTAATACTTGATTTTTGGTCATAAAAGTTGCTAAGTGTGAAATTGAGTACCTTTGCTATGAAACCCGTGTCTTTGTATGATGATCGATTTGAATTAGTTGATTAGTGCTTTTGAGAGAATGTATGATGATTTAAAACTCATACTATCATGTTGAGTCATATCTTGAGAATTGTAGCTTGTGTTTCACATAATTGTACCTTATGCTTTACGCGTTATATTATGAATCTTGCCATGATAGTTGATGCCATGCTATAGATGGTTGTTTTTGAGATCCATATCATACATCATTGACATTGTCACTTGCATCCTGGCATGTTAGAGTCCATCTGTGCAAACCGTTGTTGGGATGGACTGTATTGAGATCGTCGTTCTTGATTATAAGTCTAGGGCGTACTTGATTGCCATTTTTTAGAAATATTTTGGGATGTGTTCTCCTTGTACACCCTGGGTCCGTTCCCGGTGTTTGAAGTGGTTTATGGATATTGTTGGGCACCATGGGTTCGTCGCTAGAATTTTGATTTTGCTAGCTTAGACTTTTAGGTTGACACCGGTGAAGGCATCACAAGTCTTATGGTGGGACAAACCGCTTGATATATGAGAAAAGTGAGAACAAGTCCCTGAGGTAATGACAATAAGTCCTAAAGCAACGATAATGATTTTCTGCGGGCAATGACAATAAGTTCCAAAGTGGTGCGGATCCCACGCCATTGCCATTGAGTTAAACAGTTGTGGCTCGAAACCCGACGATGCATTTACTATTCGCAACAAGGCGCGATGATGGCTTTAGTGATTAAATACCCATGAAAGTCTACTTTGGTGATTCCCGGCATGGAATCCCTATTATAATCTGGGTGCATATTGGATTGAGCATATGCATTTTACACACGCATGCTTATTGACTTATCTGCTATCCTATCCTAAATTTGTTTATCTCCTTGACTATAAACTGTACCGAGTGTTATACGGTATGCGTCGTGGTGAATTTTGTGCCATTAGATTAGTCAGAAGGGTAGAGTGTTTTACTTCTGGGCTTTGGCTCATGGCATTCGTGCCACAGGTAAGGAGGAGTTCTTGGAGGAAGTCATCCCAGAGGGAGAAGATGAGTTTGAAGAACAAGGTGAGTTCTAAGAGCACGTAGATTCTGCTGATGCATTTTGAGGAGTCGAGATCTCTACTTTTGTTCTTATTTTTAGTTCTCTCGTGCTTAGCGAAATTTTTTCAATTTCTTGGTAAAACTATAATAGTTAAGTACTTTGAACGGTTCAGAACTCCTTTACAATGTAATAACTAACGTATGTAAATATGAATGAATGGATAGAATATCCCTTTATTTATATTTATATATGTCCTGACGTGCTGGGAGGGCGGGGCGTCACATCAAGTTTTTGTGAAGTTGAAAGTTATTTCAAAGTAATTGCATGTTTTAACTTTATAGTTTTGGATTACGAGAACTATGTTCAAAGGATGGGAGATTTTAGTGTTCTTCCAACACTTAAGAAAAATGTTTAGAATTTTGGGCAATTTACTCTCAGGTACCTCACCGCTCGAGCGGTGGGGAGTCTGATCGAGCGAACTCCGCTGGGTAGCATACTTCTAAAAGTTTATTTTTTTTAAAAGGGGACGTTTTGGGACTTATGTATAGATAAAAAGCTCTCTTCTACTTCGATTTTGATAGAAAAAGGGAAACATTTTAGTTTATATTTCCAACTAAGCTCGATTTCGGTTAATCTTTTGATATAACTTTGTGTTAAAAGCTAAAATTCGAGTTTCATTCTCTTTTTTCTACCGTGGGATTTTATTGTTACATGTTCGGAACGTTACAGATTGGTATTAGAGCTATTGGTTCAAATACTTAAGAATCGTGGGAATGGTTGATCCATTATATGAAAGTTTGTGTTGATGTGTGACATTCATGTGTTGGTGTGATTGCACGAAATATCTCTTAAGTGACATGATATTTGCATGCTATGTGGTACTTGGGTATGGAGGTTAGATCTTTGGGATGAGGTGTATTGCCTTTGGGCATCTGATTGACTAGTTTAGGATTCGAGTTGGAAAGGCGTTTGGCCGACATCCATTCTAATGAGAAATCCAATTGAGTTACCTAGATTGGTGTGTTTTTCCTGAGGGTTCCCCTTGGTATGTGGATATATGTTGATGTGATATTACGTGAAGATGTTCAAAGTGATTACATGGCTCTAGAATGTTCAGTCGAATCTTGTCCTGGTGAGTTTTATAAGGCCCTATTTTATATAGAAGCCATGCCTGTAAGGTTAGGGTGAGGTCGTAGTTCCGGTCGTGGTATAGGTTATGAAAGTGCGATCCACTTTTCGTTGATTGCTACGAGGTAAAACTCATGAGTTGAGTGTTGATCGTTTTGTGCATGGTAGGACTTATCTGCAAGTTGTGATAATCACATGAGTTGGTGTTGGCCTTAGTTAAATGCCCGTTATATTCTCATATTGTCACGGTGTTGTCCTAGTGTTGTTGAGGCTTGGATAATTGGTTGACTGTTATAAAGAACTTTTTTGTGGAGTAATACTACAAGGAGGCGAATCATATTTCTAGTGATCCTATGATTAGGTGTGGTAGGGTGTTTGTGACCCCTCAGAGATTATTTGTTGTGATTGGGATATATGATATGGTTTTAGGCATGTTGGGAACTGTGTACGTCATGAGCCATGCTATGTCATGAGCCGTGTACTTAGGAATGGGGTATGAACAGGAATATAGTGGATGTGAGCGTAATAATTATTAGCCTAACATGTTTTGAAGTTTTTGGACATAAATTATTTTGGGGGTATCCCTTGCCCTCTGGGGTGTTGTTGGTAGCGTAGTGATACCTGGTAGCTTTGGAAGCTATGTTTTTTATCGAGACTCGAGAGTTGAGTTACGGATACGTATGCTCAGAGATGTGCTCAGTGGATTAACCGTGAAGTTGTAGATATGTTGAGAGGTGTGTTGGTTTTGGTTACGATTCTAGTGTGCGACGAGTATAGATCATTTGGAAATTTTACGAGAGTAAGGCTTGCGGTTTTAATTGTGGTCCTTATGGTTAGAAGATTGTGTTCGGGAACTGTGTTTAGTGAATACATGGATGTGCAAGGACAAAGTTGAGATGTGAGTAGTATTTGATCTTTTACGAGATGATGTGGTTACTTTAGTGCCTCCCTTGTAAGTGCTAAGCGCACAAGATTTGAAGAAACCCGTGTAGGGTGTTGATGGTGTGTTTGGCCTAGTGCTTAGATAGTGTATCATGAGTGTGATACTTCTTGAAGGGATATCGGTTGTTTATGCTTGGATTTGGGGGTAGAGGTGGTTATGTTGTTTCGCCCTTGGGAGTGAAATGTGAAATAGTAAAGTTGAACAATGTACCATATTGGTTTGAATCGCCTGGGATTGGCAAGCGAAAATTGTTGATCGAAAGGGTATGTAGTTGTTTTTATGCACGGAGTGTAGAAGTGTGGATGATGTTTGTATAGTTGTGGGAATTATGGGTAACTCTGGGTGAGAAGTTTCAATTTTGGCCTTCTTTGATTAAGCGCCTTATGCTTTCTTTGAGGAATTTCCTAAGCAGTTAGATTGAGGCTGTAATGTAGCTGTTGTTTATTCGGTGGGAGTCAGGTTAGTATAACACAACCTTGTGAGATGAAGCCTTGGTGTAATGGGAGTGTTTGGTGTGGTGCCTCTGTGTATACCTAGTAACGAACTTATAATCCTACGAGACGCGTTGTATGGGGCATAAAGAAGTTAATGATATTCGAGGTGTCTGAACGGGGTCTAAGCTTGAGAACTAAGTGTGGCGAGTGATATAGTTATTGTGATTGGGGTCGATAACATTGGTATGATAGTAATCGAGTCAACTTAAGTATAAATGGATAGTATTCTCCTGAACCAAGCATTTCATGGGTATCTAGAATGTGATGGTATTGAGTGAGAGCTTATGGTTGAGCTTTTTTTTTTCCTAGCCAGAGAGAGAGCTATCTTGTGGATGGTTATCATGTGTGAGCTGTTTTATCCTTGTTAGATGTGAATGTGAGAATCTTTGATTGATTCTTGATGTGGCTGTGTTATGAGAAGGTGAAAATCTCCATGGATCTTGTACCTTTGTTGGGGTCCTTTGGGTTGTGCCTTGTGAATGTGCACCACCGTGATCAGATGATTGTAGGACTAATTCCTCGTAGTTTCCTGGTGAAAGTTTGTTTGCTTTACCCTATGAGTATGAGTGCTCAGGTTGTGTTCCTTGAGATATCGGGTTGGTAGACCTAGAATGCATGTCCTTGTTCTAACGGAGGAGTTAGTTTTGAGATATAGAACCTATGTCTGCAGAGGTTAGTTGAAGGTTGTTTGACAGATATATAATGTATGTTTTGGGTTGTATGGGAATGTTGACATCCTTAGCTCTTGCTAGAGTGAGATCCTTGCTGGAGTCTTGTGACCGGGTTATTCACATGGTGAGTTTCTGATATACCTTTTATAAGTCTTAAAGAATTTAAAGATGCTAGGTTTAACTGATGGGAAGTTGAGAGAGGTTGTGATCCCATTGGTTTTGGTGATGTCGCGTGGTAGCTAAGTGTCCGTATGTTGAACGAGTAAGTGCATGAGTATGAAATGTTAGAAGAGCAAGATAATGGTATACAGATCGAGTCGTGTAGTTCTTTCGTGGTCAATTTTGTGCGTTGGTGTGGGATTAGAGAATCAGGTGGAATGTTATAAATTCGAGGTACAGATATACGTATTATGAGGGTGGGTAAATGCCTAATGGAATTCATTATGCTCGAATAGAGGTTAAACAGTTGACTAAGAGTCAGAGGTTCGATGGTGGGACGTGGGGTTGTGTCGTAAGATAAGTATGTATATGTTGAATGTTTTGTTTGTGTGGCGTATCTGACCCAAGTGACCCGTTAAGTTTATGTGACCGTATTACTCTTAATGACTATAACAAAGGGTGGTAATCTCTATTGTATGGAATCGTGACTGTGACGATGATGTGATACTTAGTATTTTCGCGAGATGAGATTGTGGTTTGTGAGTTGAGAACTAGTCGAGGATTGGTAGAAGGTGAAAGTTGTTAGGGTTGGTATACTGAAAATCATATTTTTAGTGTTTAATTTTATTTTTTAATAAAATTAATTTTTTATTTTATGATAATCTTTATGAGCAATGGATGTGTATCCTTTTTTAATGTTATGCATGGATGTCTGATATTCTGTATAGTATTTAATCTGGTGTGTAGAGTACGATTGCACACAGAAGATCATAATTTAGGTTCTTGCAGAATATAAGTTTTATATTCACAGTTTAGATGGAAATGGACATACCATCGATACGACTGTAGCACAGAGTTTTAGTAGGTCTGTCTTAGTTACGAGAAACAGATAATAGCGTTGGTTATTATTCTGACTCTCTGTGCAAGTACACTTTGTATGTATTGAACGGGACATTTGTGACAATTAATTTTTTACTGACTATATAAATTAATTCACACCCAAGATTATTATGAATAATGCTTATCCTATTAATCATGAAATAATTATTAATTTGCGTATATTTAATATTCGTTGTTTTGATTTATTAGAGGGTGCGATATTATATGGGTCTATAATCCCGGTGAGGTAGATAGCAGTATTATTTATATAGCAAATATTAATTATTGACAGAATCTACGTCTCGAAAGATCGGGATTGATGATATCTCCTTAAGAAAACTTATAAATTTTGATCGGGCCAAACCCTGCAAGTGGATTTAATTATCCCGCGATCAAATAAGTTAAGCGGAAGGGTTTAAGGAATATCAAGATGCCGATTAAATTAAATTGTCAGTAATTAAATTTAATT